>JAJOOS010012294.1:0-17944 GCA_029582725.1 Solanum chiquidenum
AAGTGCATCCCACAATTCTTTCGAAGTTGTCATTGCACTATAGACATTATATAAGTCATCCTCTAAAGCACTCAAAATGTAGCCCTTACATAGGAAGTATGCCTGTTTCCATGCTTCAATAATCATGAATTTTTCTCTGTCTGGCATTTCAGCAGCAGGCACTGGAGTTACTTCATTGGTAAATTTCTGCAGACCAAGAGTGGTAAGCCAGAAAAATATCCATTGCTGCCATCCTTTGAAATTCACACTAGAGAATTTTCCCGGTTTCTCTGTTGGTGGTACAGCAGTTCGGGTTGGTGTAGCAACAGCCACCGTAACATTGTCATTAGCCATTTCAGAATTTGTGACAAACAGAAAATGATACAAATGACTCAGTAAGCAATAACTTAAATTGCAAACTTAACAGGAGTATAAAACCACAAAGGTTTTTGTCTCCACCAGAAACACAAATTAAAAAATATAAAACTAATTTCCTTAAGATTGTTGCCAATCTGTGTTTAAAAATAGAATTACTGATTTTAATAAACTTTGCAGAAACACGAAGTAACCAAAGTTTAATAGACCAGTAAGAATAGATGAACATAAATTAATTAACAAACTAAAATCTGGAAAAACGTACCACAATCTGGATAAACAGAATCAGAAAAAGATCAAGCCCACTGAATGCACAGTGTCCCCTTAAGGAAATTATTCCCCTCTAGTATTCGAGGTTTGATTTGGAATATGTCCTCCCAGGATAGAATGATCTCAATCACCAGCGTATTGATACCCAAAACTTTGGTGTCAGCGAACCACTCAATAGCAGTGAAGAACACGAAGAAACTTTCTGCAGAAGAAGAAGAAGAAGAAATCACAAAAATTCGTAAGGAAAGATTCTGAAGAATCAATGTATTTATAGGCAAGAGAAACTAGTTCCGAAAGGTTGCAACCCTTTCAGAATCCACACGACCATTCATGAAAGTTTGCAACCTTTCAAATGGTCATGGCTGTTTCTGAAAGTTGCAACCTTTCAGAACCGTCACTTCCAACGGCGGGAAATTTAAATAAAATGGGAAAGAATTTAAATAAAATGGGTCGCGCGCGGATCTGAGTCGGGTCGATCAATTAACTGAATAATTGAAACCATTTCGGTTAATTAACGTTTTGGCTATTTAATTTAATTAATTAAATAAATAATTAACTAAATAATTAAAATAAACTTTGTCAAAAAAATTAATCTCTCGATCGATCATTTTCCAAAGCCGAAGCCGAGCCGAGCGAGCGACGACGCTAGGGGGGTCCCTCTTTCCAACCCTTTTAACAATTAATAGGAGTGTTTCTATATTTAAACTCTTCTATATTTCTTTCCTCCACCGATGAGGGAGAAATGCCTTTTCACTAAAGCATAAGAAGACTTTTCAAGTTCCCAACTCTTTAAGTTCCTAACTTTGATTTTTTTCTCTTTTTCCATCTTCCCTCCATTTCCCATTAACTCTTGCTACATACCCAACAAAAAAAACTATATGTTGTTTGTTACTATTTTCATTCCATATTCTCTTTTGCAGTACTTTTTAAATCAACCTCTTATTTTTAGCATTTTTTACTTTTTTCTCTGTTATACATGTCTATTATATAAGATTTAATATATGTTTTGAACTGTTAACTTTACAGAATTTCCACTACGGTGAGGTAGTTGTTCGCTCTTGTGTTTCACTTTCCTCTCAGTGTGTTGTAAGTACTACTCAACTAATCCCTTTTTTAAAGCTGTTATTACTATTATTTATCACATAATTATTTCCTGTCAAATTATTTTGATCTCAAAGATGTCAAGTAATAGAAACCATAAAAGTGTGCATGATTTTCAAAAATCAAATGCTGATAGAAATGCTAAGAGATGCGAACTATATAGATTGATGCCACGTGAAAAAAAGAGATTCTTCTGGCACGCGGTCGAGCAAAGAGAGCTGAAATGAGAAAACATAACTTATCTGAAAGTTCAATGAATAATGACTTGGCTACTAGATCGTCTTCTAATTCTACCATTGTTTCTCTTGCACAAAGTTCTCATCTTATGAGAGATCTCATGTTGTTCCCATCCAAAATAGGTAGTACAATGCCATCAAAACTCAATTATATCAAATTAAAAGAAGTCTCAAAATATGAACCGCCTGCATTTTGTTGTAGCAATGGTTCTGTTCAATTAACTTCACATGAGATTCCAATAAAATTAAAGAGTCTTTATCTTGAAAATACTGAGCTATCAAAACATTTTAGAACTTACATTAAAATATACAATAATATATTTGTCTTCACATCTCTTTGAGTAACTTATGACAAAGAATTAATACCTTCCACAAGTAATTCTATTTCATATTTTGCTTGTGATGAACCATATAAGAGATTTCAGTCCATATGCTTGACATGGGATGAACCTACTTTTCAAAGGAATAGGCTCTTGCTGTAACTACTTCTATTAAATTTAAACATTACTGTTGCATTCAGCCTTTCACTAAATTTAAAATACATTAACAAGTCCATGTACCCTGAGATGAATTATTAATCGGCACATAGGGGCTCAGGTCCTACTTTTGGCACCTTGACCACTTTAGCTTGCCAAAGATATATTGGACCAGGCTACATCTATTATCAACTTTGCCTAAGCAAGCAAATTTGGTCAAACAAATCTCTTGCTTAGATAGAAGGGGAACCCTATGTGGTTACACTCACTTTCTCCTTACCCTCCCAATTCAGTGAATTAGCACTTTGTGGATGAAGTAAGCCTCATTAAAATGAAATTTATCCAAATTTTAGGATAGGGTTTGGTTAAACACTTCTACTACCATGTTATTTCTCAAGTTGATCTTGTTATAGGGTTACACAAATGCAATTTTACTTGATATTATATTTCTTTGTCCCTGTAATTGTCTCTATTTTGTTTACTTCTTCAAAACTTTTCATTACTCAAAATTTAACATGACATGCAAGTAATAATGATTAATACATGTAGTTGAGGTGAAGGATCATCTGTTCAACTTATGAGAGAGTTAAAAAAATTGAAAATGAGAACAAAATAATGAAGAAGATGCTTCTATTATTATTATTATTATTATTATTATTATTATTATTATTATTATTATTATTATTATTATTATATAAAATGACATATGGCAATGGTGAAACAGGGCATCAGGACGAGGTTTAGTGTTGTCGCATTTCCTGTGATTTTGTGTTGTATAACTTATGTGATTAATTTAGAAGTAATTCTCTGGGGAAATTCATCAAACTGGAGTGCTCTGTAAATTGTTTGTTTCACTCCCGTTTTTAATTTTTTTTATCAATTTTGTAATTTATAGAATCCTCCTTTAGTAGTTAATTTCTTTAAATGTACTTAGCTGGAAATTATAACTCAAAATTTTATGATAAGTACATTTTTGTAGGGAGAGTTCTGTGATGCTAGTGTTTTTTCTTGGTTGTTTGTTGCATTATAGGTAGACATTCGTTGGACATAAAATAATTGTGATTTTTGTCATAATTGAACATGATTTTTAATCCTTCATTACTTTTTCACCTTTCAATCTTGACTCTTAATAATTACTCAAACACTGATCCTCAATTTTAATGTGACAGGTGATTTTGATCAAAGATGGTCTAGAAGATCCAAGTATGAAAGATGCATCTGTTTTTGTCTAATTTAAAATATTATGTAAATGTAATTAACAATCTCACATATGGGAATGTTCAACTATGTAAATATCTCATTTCAACATTCAGTAGTTTGGCATTCACATGAATATATAATGAGCAAATTTGGCAGTTCAAATTAGGAAATTCTTTTATTGAAACATATTTTATTTTATTTGTTTAATATTCAACTTATTAATTTTAGTTCCATAATGAATTATACGTTGAACATGTGCTAGCAGCACGGGCAATACCTATCTAGCATGAGTGGAGTAATATGATTCTACATATGGTTGAAAATATTAATAACGTACATGTGTGTCGTCTTTAAATTGAAAATGAGTATTGGTATGTCCATGTTTATTTTATTGCTATAACTTACTTGATTATGCGAAAAACGTAAAGTTGAAGGTGAGACTTAATTGTTTTTTCATCGAAAATGATGTTGTGAAGTTTGTTAATGTTGCATTAATTTTTATAGCATTTATTTCGATCTTTGAGTGAGAAAGTCAAACATATGGTAATTTTCATTCACTTTGAAAGTGAGGGGAAAAAATAAGGTTTTCTATGATGAGCTTGAACTTGAACAAAGGAAGACAAAAGTAGTTGTTCAAGGTCTGTTTGGAGAAGCTATTGTTTCAAAAGTTATTCACACATCTAGAGTACAATCACTTCCTCTTCATTATTTGCTTCAATATTTTTTAATATTTAATTGAAATGGTAACAGAACTTGCTTTTTAAGTAGTCTTGATTATGTAGCATAAAATAAATTGTTAATTCTTAAAGAATAGCTACGAAGTGTGCTTTACAAGGAGATTTTATGTAGTGCATTCAATATCTATGTAATAATAATCGATTGCCTTCTTATTATGTTCTCCCCCGTCCCATTTTATATGTCATCTCTTTCTATAAATAGCTAGACCACAATACTTGTCATTTTATAAATTTATGCATAAATTACCATACTTTGCCTATTATACCCTTGATAGAATAGTTAATTAATCTTGTCATTTATTAATAAAGTTGACTTAAGAAAACATTAAATAGCGGTAGAAAGGTAAAGTTACATCATTTCTTAATGCAAGTGCAAAGTAAAGAGGTGACTGATGCTTATCGTGTCCAACGACACTAACTACGGTTCGAGTGTCTATGATCGTCGATAATATAGTAACCCAACCGAGGGTTGGGGTCGTGTCCCAAGGGAGCGGTTTTGAGAATTGATAGAAGAATAAAATCTAGTTCTAACTAGTCGTAGCTAAAGAAATTAACGATTAAAAACATTGTAAATCAAAAAGGGGGGACACAAAAGTGTCAAATATCGATTTGAGGTTTTTGTCACAAGTAAGTAAAAACAAGAAAATTAACAAGAAAATCAAGTATGGGGACGAGTTCTTGGGGTGTGACCGCAATACAAGTTAAGATAAATAGTTGGGTACATGCTTTCGATAGAAAATTTGCAAGATAATAGTGACTAGGCTAAGCTTTAGATGGAAATAAGTTCCCTCTCGGGTAACTTACCCCGTTTCAAATGCGTTCCTCTCGGACACCCATTTGCCGCATGAAGACTAGCCTATGCCTTACCCTACTCACTCTCTCAAGCTGAGTGTTAGGATATGGGACTAGGGCTCACCCTCTCGGGCTGAACCTTATGTCGACCCACTCCTTAGGCCATCAGTCTAGTGGCCTTGGTTTCATGACCTCCCTCTCGGGCAAGCCGAAAACACATGGGTAGCTTTGTATTTGCAACTACAAACACCCATTAACTTAAACCATAACCACTAGGTGAAATCACCATTAAAATACATCTAACCTACCATCAAGCAAGACCCAACAATAATATCTACACATATTTGCTAAATCACACCCCAATAATGGGGGGTTTTAGCCACACATCAAGAGATAGAAATTTATACCTTCAATGATGTTGAAATCAAATGTGTATAGAGAAATAAGTCTTGATTTGAGCAAAGAAGGAAGAATCCAAGAGACCCACTTCCAAATTGAAAGAGGTGAAACCCTTTTCTTTTTCAAAGTCTTCAAACCCTTACAAACTTGAGAGTAAAATAAAAATAGTACTAAATCCAAGATCTGATAATAAAAAAATGATACTAAAATCTGATACTAAGCTATAACTCTCAACGAGTATTTATAGTTTTCAAAAATATGTGTTGTGGCGGATCACTCGGCGACATTAGTCGAAATCTCCAATCAACTCGGTGATTCGCCCTTTGGTGTAGTTCATCGCCATCTTGCACTGTCCTTCGGCATCGTCGTGCTCTGTGTCATTGGGCGACATAGTACTGCTTCGCGAAACTATTCGGCGACACGCCGACTACTCCCTTTTTTCCGCCGACTTGACCCTTTCCTTCAAGGCTCAGCACACTGGAACAAAAGGCGAAGTGAGACCCTTCGGCCATTCACCAAGTGAACTCGGTGATCCCCAGGCTTTCATTTTCTTGTTCTTTTCAGCCTTTTCGTTCCTTTTTGCGCCTAAGTGTCCATGCTTCCACAAAAACTTTAAATACCTGAAACTTAAGCATTTTCATCAAATATTGAGATAAAATAAGCATTTGAGGACACTATTCTTATTAAAATAAAGCCCTAAATGAGTCCAATCTGTGGACTCATCAGTGACATATAAAATGGGACGGAGGGAATATATATTGATAAGCTTTGAATATGGATGCTAATTTGTAAATGTTTGGCCAACTTAATATTGAACTAATTGTTGAAATTTGAAAGAAAATGATAGTGGATCTCGCTTGTATCTTATTCGATGTGGATTCTTTTATCGTGCAAGCTAAGAAATGTGATCCGTTACTAAATGACGGACATTGTGTTTTTTGAAATTACGGTTATTTAAAATATATTTTACTATGTTGGATCTCAAATATATATCATAGGTAGATCAAACCCACAAGTAAAATTATAACAAAATTTTAAACGTTGGGCCCGTACTTAGCATGGGCAAGAACCATCTAGTTTCTATTATATAGAAGCATGATGAATTAGGACGATCAAGGCTATTTTTGTAATTTTAAACCATATCCAATTTCTAGAATCATCCGTGTTCTCTCGGCTAAGAAGATATTAGAGACTTCCCAACAACACAGACACATGTCTAGAAACATCCATACGTCTCTTTCACAATTTTTTAGCTTTCATGAATGGTCTCTTAGTCTTCATCAAGAACTTTCTGATTCTTTTCATCTTCACAGTGGGTTACATTTCAGTCTGTTCATCATTTAATTTTTTCAAATTCTTTATTCGTTTTTCCTTCATCTACTTTACATAAGTCTTGGGTTTCGCTATGAAGAGTATAGATGAAAGTTTCAGTGAGCTGCATGTCAAATTGCTTCTTCATCTATATTCTTCTAGAGTTTCAATTACAGATAAGTTCTTCATCATTTTTTAAATTCTTCTGTCAATTTTTGTTTAATCTTCATCTAATTCTGTTAAAGTTTTGCTCATCTTCTCACTTAGACAAATGAAATAAATCCTTGGTTTCATCTTCTGATTGACTATTGTACCCTACCCTGCAGATCAATTCTCTACTTTAATCTTCATCTACGCTTATGAATTTTCCAATGCCGGGTAAGTTCTTAATCAATTTCTTTGTTCTTCTCCCAATTTTTATATAATTTTCATCAAATTCCTTTTAATTTTTGTTTAATATTCATCAAAAATCTGTATTTCATGGCTGAATCTTAATAACTAAGGAAATAAAGTGATAGATTTCTCTATAAAAAAAAAATAAAAAAAAATCAGTGTTGAATCAGTGTAAATATTATTTTAGGTTGAAATGTTTGTATTTGAAAAAATTTGGATTATTTTGCATGTTACAACTTTACGTTTGCTCATGTTCTTTTTTCCCCCTCCTTTTGGTTCTCTTTACAGTTTCAAATTGCTTTTCTTTTTGGATTGTAAAGATAATTTTCGAAATACCCAATTTATTTTTGGTGTTTAAGCATAGAATTCTTTCAATTGAGGGGCTGTAACAATGCGAAACCATCCGTGTAGGCTGATTTGTACAATATTTCATTCTACTGTAAAGCAATATAGTTGTGACATATTTTTTTAAAGCTTGGTAAAAATATTTATCTAAATTAATCTTCACAGGCTTTGAAGCTGGACTAGAATGGGACCAAAGGTGATTCAGTTGATCAGTCGACTTCTAATTATGAGCAATTAGGTATGACTTAGTTTTGATTTTAAAAGAATGAAGCAATATGATTGAGTATCATAATTCTCATAAACCTTGAAGGTACTCTTCTATTTTTTTGTACTAGATGAATATTGCTTGAATGTATAACTATTCTTTGTAGCGGAAGAATCTATTTTTATAAGCACTTGGCCTACAATATACGACCACTGGACAACTGACGTACGATTTAGCATTTTGTGGTAGGTGTTTATTCGAATTCCATTATATTCTGGAAATCGTGTTGATAAATGTCGTGGGCATACATGAATAGTCACCTGCAAATAATCTATAAGGGTGTGAATAATTTCCTTTGTCCTAAAGATACAGAGGATTGCTTTTTTTTCTTTCAAAGGCATCCCAATGTTCATGTAATACCATTATTGATATTCTTACTTTATTATTTTATTAGTTCACATATTTAATTATTGATGTTAGCTCATATAACTTAATTTTTGTTCTTTTTAAAGATATGTTCCTTCATGTACTAAACCATTACAAAGCCATGTTACTGTCATTTGCCTTATCCAATAGAAGTTCTCCCTATTTTTAGAGTTCTACTAATTATCAAAGTTCTTGTGGTATAAATTACTGGAAAGTAATATTAAATAGATTTAGGAGAGTTGTAGTTGTTTAGTTCATGAGTCCATTTTAGTAATTTTGGAATTTGAAGATGTGTATTTGGTAGCTGCATTTGGTTCATTATTGTGTGTGAATTTTCTTTTTTTCTAACTACAGATGAATTCAATGATGTCTGTGATTTTTCTTGCACTACGATTTTACCAAAGATAAGCTTGGTGGTAGCTTTCCACACTTGTGAAACTCATCAATTAAGACAACCAGCCAGTTAAAAACAAATCAATTTGTAAAAAGTTTTGCTAAGACAACATTCTCCATCTTTTTGATAGTTTAACTATTATGGAGTGTTTTAATTATTTTTTCTTTCTCATATGCTTACTGATAAGCCTTATCGACCTAAGACCAGGAGTTATCATTAATAGTCCTGCTGGTGAGGATGTTCACAAAGGAATTTTTAAGGTAGATGTTTTTCGTCATCGTTTAGTATATATCTAAACTATATTCCTGTCTCATGTGCTATCTCTTGAGGCAGGATTACACTAGAGATGATGTTAACGTGGACAACTTTTTAGCTATCTCCTTGGTAAAAATTGCTCTTACTAGGTACCGGAAAAATGGGAATAGTGGTCCAAATGATCATATTTACATATTCTATAATGATCATGGTGGCTCTGGGGTGCTTGGTAAGTAGCTTATTTTTTCCTCTTTTGGTTGTTGCTTTGCTTTCTATATCTTGCGCTTTTATGCTAATTTTGTAATGAAAATTTTGAGGGCTTGAATCTGAGTCTGCAACTCGATAATGTCACGTTTATTGAATATTCATGACCATTGTCTCACTGCTTTCTACTATCTGATAAAAAGATGATATCTATTCATTCTTTATCATATATGAAAGATTTAGCCGAGGTAAATGTGAACTGAATATAATCCGAGGTTTTATATGATATTATGTATTAATGAAGTTTAGATAAGGAATGCGGAGAAGTGGTCCAGTTTAAATATTCAATGGGTACATAGGCATGTTAAGTCCACTTTTTTTCCAACATACATTTTTCTTCTCATAAACGTGAACTAGGGATAACCTTTTATTGTGATGAATGTGTGGGCATGGTAAATATTAGGTAATCATTAATGTAAATAATAAAGGATTTATGTAGTTGTATCAACTGACTAAACAACATAAAAGCAGTTCATGGTAAGTTGTCATTTATACCAAATGGATGACATTGTTGATTTTCCTAATTGCAATCCTATTAATGGTAAGTTTTCATTTAACAAATTATATTAGCCCGTCATCATTTTTCTCAATCGAGTAATTCAGAAATCTATATTTTTCACGAGAGCCACATGAAAAAAATACATGATTGGCGTCGGTACTCACTTTTTGTTGGAAACAGTGTCTTAGACTAGCCTCGGGCTAGAAGAGTATACATGATTTTTCAGTTTTCATGACACCTCGAAGGCTATTGTGAGTACAGATAACTCATTGTACAAGTTTCTTTGGATTGCACCAAAATTTAGGTTTCTGAAATACATTGAACTATGGTGAGGGTGTGATTGTTGATTTGCTGGGCACTAGAATATACCCAAACATCCTTCATTTAAAGATAAAAGTAATGTATTCTCTACCTGCCGAATGAAAGGGAGGGTGGAAGTCTAATTTCACGACATGTAACAGCAAGCTAATGGAACAAGAGACTTAGTTTGTGTTTGATTACTTCAAACATGACATTTTTTGTAGGCATTACAGTGTAGCGACAAGAAGAAAGTGTTGGCTTTTCTATGATACCTACAATTAGAAGAAAGAAGATGAATGAGGCTTCGAGGTGAGTGTTTTACCTCTGTTACGGCGTTTATGTTTACTTTGAATAATATAATATGTGTTTTGAGTATATATTTGTACTACTAGGATAATAACAATTGATATGAGAAGGCTTAAGGTAAAGAAATATCTTGCAGTACATTGATAACAAATTCATAGCTCTGACTGTAAGCCAGAGAGAATAATTGGAAAAGCTAATATGAAAACAAGAGTCATTCAGAAGCTCCTGCTTTGGGAATGGATGAACTTCAATTTTTCTATTTTGAAGACCTTCTTGGACTTTTAGTTATTTTGAATTTTTTTGTTATGTTTTAAAATATTATTACATTTATATGAATAGGCCTTAAAGTTGAGGTGTTAATTGTAGTACCAATGAAAAATTGAATCAATAATTTTGATTTTTTTCTGGCGATAAATATGTAAACTCCCCTATGAGTACGCATCCGTTTGTAGTTTGGGCAAAGCAAACACCACATTGAACTACCACTGAAATCTCTGAGCCATTTCTGAAAATGAATGGCATCTTATGACTGCTGAGTATGACTTCAATAATGTCTCTGTTTTGTAATAATGGAGTTCTATAATAAAGCTTACAACAGTTTTAGATTTGCTGTTCACTCTCTTGCAAGTGCTCGTCTATTAGGAAGCATCGTCAATTGAGCATGAGAAAATTCTAATGATGTATTTTTGAAACTTTTATGTATTATTGAGCATGAGAGAAATTCTAATGATGTATTTATCGTAGTATTTGTACTTCTGGAACTTTTATGTATTTATAAAATAAAAATAGTTGAGCAATATTGTATCCTCTTCTTTTATTTGTATAACAACAATATTTGTTCATTATTATCAAACTACGATAGAGAAAAGTTGTGGAGTAATTGTTTTTTCAAAATCATACATTAAACTCACGCAGTCGGGGAAGTTTTCATATTTATATGCTTCGAAGCATGAAAGGTAAGGACGACCACAACTGAATTTTATTGTACATTGTGCAACAAAAGTTGGGACAGATTTCTAATTTTGATATTTAAATCAAAAGTGAGGGTAGTTTTCTCTTTTGACTATGTTCTTTCTACTTCTGGATTATTCTTGTCTCTCCTTTGGCCTTCCACCACTCTCAAATCCCAATTTCTCTAGCATTCATTTTCTACTCTCAACTTCAAAATTCAGTACAAAACTATCAAAGAATTGAGTTGAAGATTTGAAGAAAAAAACCCTAAGAGGTAAAAGGTAAGATCAATCAACTAAACGAATCTTTCATTCTTTTCATATTTTCTAAATATAATAAATCTTACCGTTCTTTTAAGAACCTAATAATAGCATAAGTATACTGTCACATTAGTTTTCCTTAATTGAACATTGATCGGTGATTCATGTATTAAGATATTGGTACAATTTTTTCATCCTAACTACTCTTTCTTTTTTACGTTTTTTATGGTTGCATATAAATGATTTTTATACCCATGGGTGTGTAAAGAATTCTAAATACATAATTTTGGATCTTGACCTTACAATATTTTATAACTTTACAAGCAACTTATTTAATACTAGGGAAAAGGCTTAAATATGCCATCGAACTTTTAGAAAAGTCTCATTTATGTCATCCGTTAAAAGTTTGGCTCATCTATGCCATTTTCGTTTAAGAAAAGGCTCATTCATGCCATTATTTTTTAACGGTGATTTTGCAAAACCATTTTTTACACGTGACCAATTATAATTCGGCCACGTCATTATTTTTTTTATAATAAAAAATCAAATTTCAGAATTTTAATTTTTTATTATAAAAACAATAATGGCGTGGCCCAATTATAATTGGCCAAGTGTAAAAAATGGTTTTGCAAAACTACCGTTAAAATGTTTGTTCAGAATTTTAATTTTTTATTCTAAAAAAAAAATGACGTGGCCAAATTATAATTGGACACGTGTAAAAAAATGGTTTTGCAAAATCACCGTTAAAAAATAATGGCATGAATGAGCCTTTTCTTAAACGGTAATGACATAGATGAGCCAAACTTTTAACGGATGACATAAATGAGCCTTTTCTGAAAGTTCGATGGCATATTTGAGCCTTTTCCCTTAATACTAAATAATATACACTTATACTTGTTGATGTGTGGAGGTCATGAAAGTTTCCTACAAAAGATTGAGATTTTTCTTTTTTGCTCAGTCAACTATATATATAGATATAGTTCATAAGTTGAACATCTCCATTCTAAGTTATCAAAAAACTTGACGCTTTCAGAATTGAGACGCAAATGTCTAACTCTATAAATGCATGTAACAAAGTATAGTATGTATGGAGTAGCCAGCCTTTTGCGAACCTCGCCTCTTTTAGAGTCACTCAACATACACATCAAATTCGAGTTCTACGAATCCCTTTCCAGCTTGAGCTAAGATATTTCGCCAAAGTAGATAATATCAATTTGCCGAGTTGGATTCCAAACACTATTTTCCAATTTCAAAAATGTTAAGATTGTCGGCTGCCTAATGACACGTTTGAAGACGTGGTCTGAAGCAGAGGTTTGTAAGATTTTCGATCCTTTGAAGTTTCTATTAAAGAATGCAGTGGCATTGCAAAAGCTTGTTATCGCAACAAAGAGAAGAAAATGTTTCACTTGTTCAAAGTACTGTGTTCTGACATTTATCACGGTTGACTAAGAAATTGTTAGACAATCGAAAATCACAACAAATTTCATGATTGTTTATCAAGAGTTTGCTTAGCCAACCGTTATAAATAATCACGAAATTTGTTGTAGTGTTTCTAGCCGCTGCCATAAATACATAATTATCAAGAAAATATAAGGTGTTTCTAGTTAAAAGTTGTTTTTGTAATAGTGGCATGACAAGCCTGGAAACACCTTATATTTTAACTTTTGATTTACTTAGTGGTAATCTGAACTTGTAGTATTTCAAATGTTATGATGGTTGCTTCGTTCCTTAGAAGCCTTTATTGCACTCTAGACATTGCATATGTACTTGGAACTTTTTACAATTTTTTTACTTGGAATTATCAAAATTGGCAAACTTACAAACCAAATGTTTTTTTTTTTTTAAAAAAAAGACTATTTTTATTTTTATTTTTTTGTTATATTATATATATAGACATTTTGGTGTTTCATATTTTGAAATTCTGGCTGCGCCACAAAAGATGGAAGAATATGAGGCTGATGGTATAAGGTATGAATCGATTCCCCAATCTATTGATTTAGCTTATAAAACTCTTCTTATTGGGATCATTATGTATGAAGTACAGCTGAGTTAGAATTGAATTGTGATATGAAAACTTGAAATTTATGGATTTTCATTTCAGAAAATTTTAATTGTGTTTTGGTGACTATTTTATGTCCCTAGAGTTACTATGGTGAAATTGATCTATTCACTATGTAAAAACATAGTTGATGTCATTGTCTTTAGGATTTTGTTAATATGTAGTGGTATTTGGTGTTGTTTCTGCCGTTGATGGAAATCTTGATCTTAATTGCTAGCATCAAATGAATGTGCCACAATATTTAAAGTAGGCTCTGTATCGAAAATATTTGGACAGTTATGATCTTTAGTGTGTTCATAGGAAGTTGACGCAAAATAACTTCAATCATATCAAACACATGTAATCACATATTAGTTGAATTAAATCGTGAAATATGCAACTTATTACGGAAGTTGTTTTAAGTATTTTCTTTCAAAGACATAAAAAGAGAGGTGAGCGAAAAAACAATTTTCTTTTTTAGTGTTTTAGGATCTGATTCCTTCATCTACAAATTTTATTGATATTTCTATAGAAATAACTCAGTTGTCAGTTGGCAAGCTTTGTAGAAATTTTAACGATTGTTTTTTTTGAATTTTCAAATAAAGGTGGCAAGGTGAATGGTTTTAGTCCTATATAGTCCTGTAGGACTGTTTTAGTTGCAAAAAAGTTTGATAATGCTTTTCTAGCAATTGGTTTTCATCTTTGTGTTGTATACTCGGTACTTTTAAACTCAAAAGAAATGCAAAGTTCTTCATGTAGTCTGATATATTAGGGCAGAACTCTTTTGCTTTCCACCTAAGTTGCTCGGATTTGGGTGAGGGTGTTCGATACCGATGTGAATTTAGAGGTTGGATTCTTCATGATCTTAATTTCATGATATAGGGATACAAATCCAAGTACATATACTTAGACTATGGTCTGGGGGTAGAAATATGGTGATTGAAAGAACTTTCTTCTATTTGAATGGATCAAATACTAGGTAAATTATCTACACTTCTATTTATTTCGACATGACATTTTTTTCTATATACATTCTCACAAACATAGTAATTTCTTGTCTTGATGACGTTATCTGACAGGTCCGATGTTTTCGTGAAGACCACAAATAAAGGAGGCTGATAATAACTAGTGAGGCTATCCCTTGAAGTAAATACATCACATGATAGTACCAAGCAAGCAGTTGATATGTAGTAGACACATCATTTTTCTGTTGTTTTGTGTAATAAATTCTTATTAACTATGCCTCTGAAATTGAAGATAAGATTTTGATCAAATGCTAGCTTAATTTAAAGTTTGTTTAAGCATGGGACATGTCATTACTGGTGACCACCATAGGAGATAAATTTTCTTACTTGATTATCTTAAAACATCATTTGAAACTTGTAGGTATTCTCCGACACGACTTTTCTAATTCTTCTTTGGATCTCTTCTTCTTCTATTTGTCGTCTTCTCTAGCAGCTTGCATGAAGGACCAATTTCATGTGAATTTTATCATCATGCCCACAAAAGAAATTAAGAGATTTGGCGTCAATCAATATTTGACGTACTAAATAATTTGATAGTTTGGAACATGTGATTCTTTTGTTATTTTAAGTCCTCATCTTTTGGTGATACAATTGACAATCGGAGCCTTTTTCTTGAACTATATACCAAATATAAGCTATAGATGGAGTAGAGAGGTTGTTTCTGATAGAACATCGACTTAATAAAAAAATAAAAAATTCAAAGCATTTTGAAAAAGGAAGGGCTATATTAATTAAAGTTTTCTTCTTTCACTATGTCATGGCCTAAGATTGTCGCAACTACTAAAATGCCAGTATGGTTTTTTAGTTTATGGGTATTTGAATTTTGACCAAATTTATTGAAAAAGGAAGACAGTTCAGTGAATGCTCACTATGAATTGTGATAGTGAAATAATGCATGGTAGTGAAAATTTTGAGTTTTCGAGGAGTGTACATTATCTTGATTGAAAATATTTTTATTTGATCGTGAAGGCACTTAGTTGTTGAGAAGAACGGGATAATTTTGTTTGGCCAATTGAAGTTCCCTTAACTGGAAGATTTTGTCTACCACAGAGTCGTTGCAGTGTAGAGACAATAAGAAAATGTCAGCTTGTCTATTATGCCTACAATTACAAGAAAGTAGACGAACGAGGCTTCAAGGTGAGTGTTTTACCTCCGTTAAGCTTTTTATGTTTACTTTGAATATATAATATATGCTTGAGTATATATTTGTGCTGCAAGAATAATAACTATTGATAAGAGAAGGCTTAAGCTAAAGAAATATCTTGTATCTTGTAGCAAATACCAAATCGAACTACCACTGAAATTTGAGCTATTTTAGAAAATGAATATCATCTTATGACTGCTGAGTATGACTTTATAATAGAGCTTATATAACTTTTTGATTTGCAGCTCACTCTCTGTAAGTGCTCGTGTAGCTCCCTCTCCTTGATCTCAAATTCTACCAGGGAGCATCGTCAATTGAGCATAAGAGAAATTATAATAACATATTTATCGTGGCATTTGCACTTCAGAAACTTTTCAGTATTTATAAAAATAGTTTAACAAATATTACTATAGCTTATGCCCTTTTATTGTATAGCAACAATATTTGTTTATGATAATCAAACTACGAAAGAGAAAAGTTAGTAGTTGTTCTTTCAAAATGATACACGTTGGGCCCGTGCATAGCACGGGCATTTCATATCTAGTTATTTTTCTATTATATAGAAAGGTGAATACGACCAGGACAACCAATGGCAAAATGGTAATTAATGTATGAGATAGTGGCAAAAATATAATTTAGTGGATATAATCAATTTCTTGTTTTGACTTTTATTCCCACACATTCAGCATATCTAGAAGCTCTCATTTCACCTCTTTTAGGTAGTTGCCAGGCTATAATCAATTTTTATTTTTGTTTTAAATTAAAAAAAAATAAAAAAATAGGAATAGTAGAAAGAGAAGATCCAAAGCAATAACTCCATCTTCTTAAAATTGATCGGGAAGAAACCCAAATTGCACACTTCACTTTGTTGGGATGAAACCAAGGGTAAATGAGTCTTTTATTACTAAATAATATCTGCCTATGTGATTATATTATTTCTATTTCTATTATATAGAAACATGAAGAGGAGGACGATCAAGGGCAAATTCATAAATAAGTAAAATGTATAGCTTAATAGCAATTGTACTTCGTGCATGGGAAGTACTGAAATTCCAGAAAAATCACCCAAATTCTAGCATATTCTTGAGGCCACATGGCTATCCACACATTGGAAGAGTAAAACAAATCACACCGACTTCTATAAATGTAGGGGCCATTATTGTCTTCAAAGTTATCACAGAAGTTTGCTTACTTTTCCCTCAATTTCATATTAATTTAATTTTTGAGGTGTTTCACACCTTATAAGAAAAGTAAATTAAGACATAAATTGAATATAATTTTCCATTTTTATTCTTATTAATTATTGTCAAATTTATAATTAAAATAACTAAATATTAATCAGTCACTAATTCCAATACTAACTAATGAACGGTAAAATTGGAAGAACACCTTAAAGGTAGTCTTGAAAACTGAACAATTAAGTTAAATTGAAAAATAGAAAATGCCTCAAAAATTAAATTAATATGGAATGAAGGGAGTAATAAGTTATAACATTCAAAAATCATATAGAGTACCTTTTTTCTTTTTCTTAAAGTAGTGTAACATCCAATCTACTCAATTGTTGTATTTTGTTATTCCTTCTTAAATTCATAAATAATTTATATTCATAATATTTACGAAAAACAATTAATTTCATATAAAAGGCTATTATATATATATAAATATATACACTAGACACAACATTCCGTATTAGCAAAAACATAACATAGTATATATATATATATATATATATTTATTTTTCTATCTATATTTCTATTATATAGAAGAGTGAAGACGACCAGACGACCAAGGGCAAAATAGTAAATTTAATCTGACATCATTCTATATAAGTGGTGGTGCCCTTGGACGACCAAGGGTACTCCCGTAATTTTCTTTTAAATATTATGCTTGAAATATGTTGTACTTGGTTGTTTTATAATTGCACTTCCTTAATATAGGACATAAAAGTCCTATCATTTTTCTCTCTCAGCCGCAAAATTGGCCCAATTTTCCAAGCAGGTGGGCCATTCTTTTTTGCCTTTTCCCTCTATGTGTTAATAGTTAATAATGTGGGTCCCATTTTAAAATACCAAATATTTGTTACTCCATTTTTTCTACATAATATATCAGAGACAAAAAAATATGCGTTTAGAGAAAAAAATATCGCATATAGAAAAATTATGTCGTTTTTAGAGAAAATTACATAAATAATGCTATAAATCATAATAATTAACAACTTAAATATCAAAAAGTTATATAAATTTTTTTGATTGACTCTCAAAAT
>JAJOOS010012295.1:0-17313 GCA_029582725.1 Solanum chiquidenum
ATCAGAAATGTTTTTTTCATACTTGGATACCTTTAGACGGTAGGTGAGACATTCCTTAGTCAAATCCTGCACACACATCCTCTCCAGCACATTTTTCGGACCAACTAAATCAACATGGTAAGACAAATAATAAGAATTTAATAGTAAAATTGTGAACATTAAGAAAATCTCTACTTAAGATTTTCCTTAACCAACATTCTTATATTTTCTACTTCTCTCTGTCGGGATAAAAACAAAGTCTTTGAACACTTACCTTTGTCTCCTAACTCGTGAACAACCTCGTTTAATTTCTTATCAAGCTCTGCTGTCCATTTCAGGTTTCGTATTTTCTTTTCTGGTCTTTCTGTACTTATTTTCGAAAGAAAAGAATGATCCTCCTCTTTTTCTGAAGGACTACTACGTTTAACTTGTGCCTCCTCATTAGTACTTCTGATTCTCTTAGACATTTTTGCCTCATCTTTTTCTATTAAAGAACCTACCTCTTGATCTTGATAAGTCTCAGAGCAATTCACTATGCTTTTCCCCTTTCTGTCTTGCATGTTCGTAGGACAAGATGTGTTGTCCATTACATAAACTTGATTAGCCTTGTCGTGTTGTGATTTTTCATTTGCCTTGTTATTGTGCCATTTCACATCCTTCCATACATCCTTGAGTTTCAATGATGAAATGAGCGACTTCTTAAAAATGTAGCATATCATTTGTGTTGGTGCTTCTTTTATCATTTCGATCGTCACCTCTGGAGACATCACTAAGCTAAAAATAAAAAATTAGAAAAAAACATTAATTAAATGAGGTATCTAGAATTGTGGGGAGAAGTTATATGATCGAATTTATATACACCACTTTTGTAAGGAACTTATATAAATATAGAATCTGACAATATATATATATATATATATATATATAGAGAGAGAGAGAGAGAGAGAGAAACTACAAGTAACACTAATTTGTTAAGAAGTCAATTTTTTATATTATTATTATAGTAGATAAAGGTCAATAATGATGTGTTATATTAACACGTTTAAATACACTTTTGAATTAATGAATAGCACACACTAAACCAAGCAAAATAAATAAGATTTTGATGAAATGATCTTACAAATTATAGGTTTGTTTTTGATGAATTGAGTGGACTTGATGAATTCAAGGTAGTCCATTTCAAGCATGTTGGCATCCACCATGACCAAGTCGAATTGGTCGATATGTTCCCGGAGAATGGATAGAGCTATAGTTGCTTGTTCGATCGCAATTACTATAAACAAAAATCAAGCTCATAAAATATCAAAAAAAATATGTATGTTGTGAGATATTTTCATAATAATCAGTGATACATCTTCCCTTTCCTTTATGTTATTACACAGACAAAGATAGTATGAATTGACTAATAATATTACATTAGAAGTATAGAAAGAAATATTTGATTGATGCTAGGTGACTAATATCATTCAAGTCTTTGATAAGTTAATTAATTTAATCTTGTTGCCTAAGAATCCAACTGATTCTTTTCCAATTAAAGTAAAACTCGGCTAGGATGTTGATAAATTTGACGATTAAATGAATATATTTACATAAGATTTGATATATCGATAACCTTTTACACTTGACAATAAATTTTATTTAGATATTTAAACCACAATATGCTTCCATTAAACATTTAAACAAATGATATAAAGTGTTCTTGTTAGACAATTCAAATTAAAATTTTAGAAAAATATTATGTTCTCAAACATCCATTACATAGATTATTTAATGACATAATTTAGCTAGTCACATCCATTTGTTATGTTCTCAAGCATCATAAACAAAAATTCCAACCATCAATTTATTAAATCAACAACAAATCTAACAAGCTTATTAAGCATTGTTGTAATTTATTCATCTATATTTGCACTTAGTCATACATGACTGAAACACATGTTAAAATTTACTAAATTTTTTAGTCATGTGCATCTAATTTTTTGCCAATAATAAAATAATTTTCTTCTTCGAATTTCAACACTCAAATCTATCCAAAAAAAATCGATCTATAAGTTTCATGTATCTTACAAAACAAACTTCAATAAGCAATTTTATAGAAATTCACTTCTTTAATTATAGACTATAAGTACAGATTTACCTAGAAGATCCAACAAAAATTAAGGGGAAAAGGCTCAACACATATGAGAGAAAACTAAAAGAGACATAAAATTATTGTACCTTTAAAGGAATGTTCTTCAAGTATTGCTGCTATATTTGATAAAGAAGTTGTATCAAGATCAACCAAGAGAATTCTGAGGCCAACATAAGCCGAAGGAACATCTACATTACGAATTATCTCACAATCCATCTCTTAGCCTTTGAAGATTTTGAGAGAGAAAAAAAGAAGAGATTTTTGAATTTTTGTTCTCTTTCTTTGGTTTCTCTTTTTTTTTTTTCTACCATCTTATACTAAATGAAGGATAAAATTTGGTCAAATAATTACATATAGAGGGAGTATTAGATTTTGAAAATCTACCTTTATAGCAAGTCAATAATTAGTGTAGTCAATATCTTAGGGAGATGTAATTAAGCAAGATGTTGATAATCTATCAATTTGTGTTCAAAATAATTTAGTCTTGACTATTTTCGCAATATAGACAATATCACTTTGTCCCTCCGTTTCAATTTTCTAATTTTACTTTAATTTTTAGTCCATTCAATTTTTGCGTCACTTTCTTTATTTGACAACTCTTTAATTCAAATTTTTACAAGTCATGTTTAAGATCACAAGATTAAAGGACATTTTGGTACATTCTACACATCTTAGTTTAAGATCACAATATTCAAAAGTTTTGATACTTTCTGAAATTCCGTATCAAATTAATATGTGATGTACTTAAATAAAAAGACAACATGGTCATTGATGATTAATTAATACAGCCGATCTCAAATTGCTTTAGATTAGATGTAGTAATAGTAGTAGTTGTTGTATTTTTTTCCTTGTAGTATATCCATACTGCTAGTGGCAAAGTCATGAATTTTAATTGGAGTGCTCACGATTTAATATATGTACATAAATTAGTAATAATATTTTATCTATATACTCCATATAATATTTCGAGACAATATTAAAATGACAACATTTCGGTGGTTGTAGCTCTAGCTGCACCTTTACCTATAACATTTTTAAAAGGAAAAAGAAGAAAAAGTTGAAGTTTGAAACATTGAGTAAAATTTAATTCACTTTCAACCCTCTAAATGTAGTTATCTCCCTCTATGGTTTCTTTTAATACATTCTATATTAAATAGTATTCAATTCCTATATATCTCATGGTTTTCATTCTTCTGAAATATTTTAATTATATAATTGAAGACTTACTTTCTCTATATGGACCTCACAATTTAACTATGTTGATCGAATCCTTCGTAGTGTAATAGTCATGTATGAGCCTCTATAGTGTACTGAATAAAAATATGAAAACATATTAGACTTTCCATTACAAAACACTACATATGTTTTCTTGATTTATATGGGTTTGTTTGTTTTCTCCAACTTGGATTGTAAGTGTAGCCATAGTTTGGCGATCCCACCCCTTTGAGTGATTCCCACGTGATCCCCGAATATAGGGTTTGCTCCACAATACTCATTCACATGCTCACTACTACCACACACTTCACACCATTCTTGGGGATGTTGTACTGCATTTACTTCGGTCTGGGGTTGCCCCAAGTTTATATTTCTGAAATGCGTGTTCATCATATTTTGCATGAAAGCAATTTGGGTAGTCAGTGCAGTTATCGCATCAACTTCCAACATTTCGACAGTCTTCTGTACCATAAGTCTCGCACCTCCTCTATTCCATTCTGGGTTTCCTTGTGAAATTTTATTCAACAGTGCAAAAAAACTCATCATAAATATTTTCCAAGGCATGTCCACCTGTCGCAGAGTCGAGCAAAATTTTGTAGTCGGTCCCTCATTGAAGGTATGTACAAGCACCTAGTTAGCTTGGTGGTGATGGGGGCAACTCAGCATGGACTTGAATCTATCCCACGCTTGGTACATATTCTCTCCCACTCTTTTCTTGAAACTCGGAATTTCACTTCTCAATTTTGCGGTTTTCCCAAATGGAAAGAATCTGATCAAGAACATTCGAGAAAGATCATCCCAAGTTGTGATTGAGTTTGTTAGCTCTGACGACAATCACTGCCTTTCTTCTCCCAATGGTGAAAATGGAAACAAAGTCAGCCTCACATAGTCAGAAGATACCCAATTGGAATATATGTATCACTGATTTCCAAGAAATTCTGGATATGCATTTGAAGATCTTCATTAGGGATTCTAGTGTATTGCCTAGTAGTGTGTATCAGTTGCACCATGTTCTGTTTAAGCTCGAATCTACCCCCAAGCAGTGACTTCCGAATGCTAGAAGTAACATTGGTGGTGAGTGGGATTGTCATGCAACAAACTATCATTGATGTCATTTCTACAGGTGCTTTGTCTTCAACATCCAGTTCAACCTGAGGGAAAGGTACTGCAGAGTCGCTTTCCATCTCTGGTATTATAAGTATTGTTCAGACTCTACAAACAGCTCCATGAGTTATCCTTCATTATCTAGTGTAACTTTCTTAGTTGCCTGCAAAAAAGAACAACTAAGATCAAGTTATCAACACTTAACACTGAATATATAGATTTAGAAAAATTAAATATAGACTAACCTTAAAGTCCCCAGCATGGCACCAAGAACTTATTGCTCCCAAATGTACAATGTAATGTCTCATTTCTTCAGAAATTGCTTTATTTGTGAAATGACCATTTTATCCTTCTCCTTACAGTTTTCATGCTTAGTTTGTGTTGAGAGAATGGTACATGTGGTCCTTGATGTGATCGAGTGAGATTTTGAGCCTTTTGATTTAATTATTTTGATATAGTTGACTTTGGTCAATATTTTGGGATCTGAGCATTGAATCGTGATTCTGTCAGTTCCACTTCATCCAGAACATCGAGTTTGGTCTAGTCTGCTACTTTCAAGTTGCAAACAATGAGACGAGCACGATTGTTCTTGTAATGAAAATGCTTTTCTATGAAACTCAGAATTTTGATGAGAGGATATCAGTGCTTGCACAAATATTTGAAACGCAAGAGTCTATTCCACATGCAACTTCAATAGAATATCAACTACTAGATCTTCTGGTAAAACACAATGATTATTTAACTCCATTTCTCTCAACGTCTCTTGTTAATAGATACAAATCTAACATATCTTTTCTTGTCATTAGATCCATACATGATATATCATCTCTTGTCATCAAATCCATATAGGATATTTCATGCAAAGAGCGGCAATACTCATAATTTATCACGGGTAGTTGTTGCACCATATGTCTTTGTGATGATAAATTATACTGATCATGATACTAACAAACTACTTTTTATTTAGCTCATTAGTCAATATAGAGTTATCATCATCCTTCACTAGCAATTTCATAAAAGAAAAAATTGATGTCACCGGCCCTAATATTCTTTCCATGTTCTATCTCTCTTCATAAACTTATTTTCCTTTTCTTTTAGCCTTGTTGGCGCTCCTAGAACCAATAAAGCTAAGAAAAAAAGGAAAGAAGTTTACGAAGAGAGAGAACATGCAGAGAACATCAGGGTCTGCAACGTCAAATTTCATTTTTATGAAATTGTCCGTGAAGGCTGAAGATATCTCCACACTGACTAATGAGATAAATGAAAAATAGTTTGTTAGTACTCATTATTAGTACAATTTATCATCTAAAAGAAAGACAGTGCAGTAATTACCCGTAGAAAATTATTAGTATAACACTTCTTTGCACGAAACATCTTATATGGATCTGATGACAAGAGACGATATATCATATATGAATCTGATGGCAAGAGAAGATATATCATATATGTATCTGATGACAAGAGACATTATGAGAAATAGAGTTAAATAAGCATCGTTCTTCACCAGAAGATCTAGTAGTTGATATTCTATTAAGATTGCCTCTGAAAACACTCTTGCACGTTTCAAATGTGTGTGCAAGCACTAGTGTGCTTTCATCAAAAGTATGAATTTCATAGAAAAATATTTTCTTCACAAGAACAATTGTACACTTCTTCTCGTTTGCAACTTGAAAGTATCAAAGGAAGAACACACCTTGTTTTATTCTCCTTGCTTCCTGAAAAAATAGTTTCGAGTGTATGTGAGAAATGAAAGCATAAAGAGAGGAATTCTCCTTTGCGTCTTGAGATATAGTGAAAAAATGAGGAGCAAATATGTCTATATTTATAGGACTATGAAATCTTCAAATGAGAAAAGTGGTCAATAATGTAGCACCCTTATTTAATTTCTTAGTAATTATATTATGGCAGTGGAAAAGTGGGAAAAGAATAACAACAAAAAAACATCAATTTAAAAGATTGAGGATTTTCTTTTTAAATTTTCTTCTTTAATAGTAAGAACTATAATATGAATAAAAACGATTTTATCAATCTAGGAAAAATTACAAAAATATATTCCAAGTCAAGCAAAGTAGTTGTAATAGATAACTCAATGTAATATTTGAAATTAAGTAAAATATACATTATAGATTGAAATTAATTTTTGAATGCTAAGTTAGCACTATTGTGGGTTAGAATATACTAAAAATTGTCAAAATGCCCTTAAACTATGTGAAATGAACAAAATTGTCTTTCGTTTATACTTTGGTCATAAGTGTCATATTGTCAATATTTTGGTTCAAAAATATCCTTATCGTTAATACCTTGGTCCAAAAATATCCCTATTATTACTAAATGGATCAAAAATCCCCCTTTCCAAGCAAGTACATTATCACTTTTCTTTTAGAACACTTCTTGTTCCTAATAAAAACATTTCTTTCAAAAAACCCTATTCTTGTTTTCTTTCTTTTAAAACAACTTCAGCTAACAAAATTGTAGGAAGTAATTTTTTTCTTCTAATCTAATTTTATCAATTAAAATAGAATAACTTCTATCAATTAAAATAGAACAATTTCATATACCCTTTTAGCATACCAATTTACGTCATATATATAAGATCAAAGTAAATTCAACATTAATTTGTATTTAGATAACGAAATAACTTTTCGTGTGTTAGTCAATTAATTAATTTTTTTATTTATGATTTTCGGTCACATTTTTTCCAAAACATTTACAAGACCCTCTGTATTGACCTGGAAAATAATATGTGTAGTCTCACAATGATCCACGCTATTTTTTTAGTATTTAGGAGCCACTTAACAAAAAATAGATGATTTCTCAATTTTTTGTGTGTGTTATAGTCGATGAATATTTTGGTGCTATGGATTTTGGACACTTTTTTCTAAAACCTTTACAGGACCCTCTGTAATGATATGGGGAAACAATATGTATAGCATCACCGTGATCCACACCATTTTTAAAGCATTTAAGGGCCACTTATCAGAAATTAGGCAATTTTCTTAGTTTTTCATGTGTATTAGTTAATGAATTCTTTGGTGAATTTTCGGGCACTTTCAAGTTGCAAACGAGGGTGTGTGATCCTTCTTCTACTACTTTCAATTTGCAAACGAGGAGACGAGCATGATTATTCTTGTGATGAAATTTTTGTTCTATGAAACTCTAATTTTTTATGAGAAAATATCAGTGCTTGCACAAATATTTGAAACGCAAGAGTTTATTTCACATGCAACCTCAATAGAATATCAACTTCTAGATCTTCTAGTAAAAGTCAGTGATTATTTAACTCAATTTCTCATAACGTCTCTTGTTATCAGATTTCAATCTGATGTATCTTTTCTTGTCATTAGATTCGTACATGATATATCATCTCTTGTCATCAGATTCATATAGGATATTTCATGCAAAGAGTGGTAATACTGAATTTTTTTTACAGGTAATTGTTGCACCGTATGTACTTGAAATGATAAATTATATGATCATGATACTCACAAACTGCTCTTCATTTAGCTCATTAGTCGATATAAAGTTATTGTCATCGCCTTCACTAGAAATTTCATAAAATAAAAAATTGATGTTAGACCCTGACGTTCTTTGCATGTTTTTTCTCTCTTCATTAACTTATTTTCCTTTTCTTTTAGCATTGGTGGCGCTCCTAGAACCAAAATGCTAAGAGAAAAGGAAAAGAAATTTACGAAGAGAGTCAGAATATGTAGAGACCATCAAGGTCTGCAATGTCAAACTTCATAAAAATGAAATTGTCAGTGAAGGATGAAGATAGCTCCATTTTGAATAATGAGATAAATGAAAAATAGTTTGTTAGCACTCATGATCAGTACAATTTATCATTTAAAAGACAAACAGTTCAGTAATTGCCCGGAGGAAGTTATCAGTATAACAATTCTTTGCACGAAATATCTTATATGAATCTAATGACAAGAAGAGATATATGATGACAAGAGATGTTATGAGAAATAGAGTTAAATAATCATGGTTCTTTACCAGAAGATCTAGTAGCTGGTATTCTAATGAAATTGCATGTGGAAACATTCTTGTGTTTCAAATGTGTGTGCAAGGATTGGTGTGCTCTCATCAAAAGTCTAAATTTCATAGAAAAGCATTTTCTTCACAAGAAGAAGTGTGTCCGTCTTCTAATTTGCTACTTGAAAGTGTCAGAGGAAGAACACACTTTGTTGTATTCTCCTTGCTTCCTAAAAAAAATAGGTTCGAGTGTATGTGAGAAATGAAAGCACAAAGAAAAGAAATCACCTTTAAATCTTGAGATATAGTGAAAGAATGAGGAGCATATATGCCTATATTTCTAGGACTTTGAAATCTTTAAATGAGAAAAGTTGTCAACAATGTAGCACCCTTATTTAGTTTCTTACAGATTATATTATGGCAATGGAAAAGTGGGAAAAGAATAACGACAAAAAACATCAATTTAAAAGATTGAGGATTTTCTTTTTAAATATTCTTATTTAATAGTAAGAACTATAAAATGAATAAAAAATGATTTTATCAATCTAGGAATTTCAAGTCAAGTAAAGTAGTTGTAATAGATAATTTAATGTACTATTTCAAATTAAGTAGAATACACATCATAGATTGAAATTAAATTTTGAATCCTATAAGTTAGCACTTTTGTGGGTTAGAATATACTAAAAATGATTAAAAAAATAAATATTCGTAAACTATGTGAAATAGGCTAAAATATCTCTCATTTATACTTTGGTCATAAGTGCACTACTGACAATACTTTGATTCAAAAATACTCTTGTCGTTAACACTTTGGTCCAGAAATATCAAAAATTCCCTTTTCTGAGTAAGTATATTATTACTTTTCTTTTTGAACATTTTTTTTCTTAATAAAAATATTACATTCAAAAAATCATATTCTTGTTTTCTTTCTTTTAAAGTCACTTTAACTAATAAAATCGTAGCAAATAATTTTTTTCTTCTTAATCTCATTTTATCATTTAAATTGAATAACTTCATGTACCTTTTTAACGGATAATTTATGTTATAAGTATAAGATCAGAGTAAACTCATCACTAATAAACCTTTACAGGACCCTCTGTAATAACCTATGAAATAATATGTATAGCCTCAAATAAATCCACACTACTTTTATAGTATTTAGGGGCCACTTAACAAAAATTAGATGATTTTCTCAGTTTTTGTGTGTGTGTTTGTCAATGAATTTTTTGGTGATATGATTTTCGGACACTTTTTTTTCAAAACCTTTACTGGACCCTCCGTAATGACATGGAGGGGGATACGTACAGTCTCACCTTGATCTACACCATTTTAAAGCATTTATGGGTCACTCAACATGAATTAGACTATTTTCTTAGTTTTTTGTGTGTGTTTGTCAATGAACTCTTTGGTGAATTTTTGGGAACTCTTTTTTAAAACCTTTATAGGACCCTACGTAATGACCTGGGGGACAATACATAGAGTCTCACAATGATCCCTACCATTTTTTTTAGCATTTTGGGGCCAGTCAATAGAAATTAGGCGATTTTCTCAATTTTTTTGTGTGTGTTAGTCAATGAATATTTTTGGTGATATGGTGTTCAGACACATATTTTGCAAACATTTATAGGACCCTCTGTAGTTAGCTAAGGGGATGATATGTATAGCCTCACTATGATCCACGCTGTTATTTTTTCATTTAGGGGTCACTCAAGAGGAATTAGGCGATTTTCTCATTTTTTTTGTTTGTGTTAGTCAATAAGTTTGGTGATATAATTTTTGGGCATTTTGTTTTCCAAAACCTTTAGAGGACCCTCCAGAATAATTTCGGAGAACAATACGTATAACCTCACCATTATTCACGTAATTTTTTTTAGCTTTTAGGGGTCATTCAACAGGAATATGTTAATTTTCACAATTTTTTGTGTGTAATGTCAATTAAATTTTTGGTGGTTTTCGGACACTTTTTTTCAAAATATTTACAGGAACCTACGTAATGACTTGGGGAAACAATACGTATAGTTTCACCATGATCCACACTATTTTTTAGCATTTAGGGGCCACACAACAGGAATTAGACGATTTTCTCAGTTTTTCGTGTGAGTTAGTCAATGAATTTTTTGGTGATACGTTTTTCAGACACTTTTTTTCAAAACCTCTACAGGACCCTCAGTAATGACCTAAGGGAACAATATGTATAGCATCACTATGATCCATACCATTTTCTTAGCATTTATGGGCCATTAAAGAGGAATTAGGCGATTTTCTCAATTTTTCGTGTCTGTTAGTCAAATAATTTTTTTGATGATATGATTTTCAGACACTTTTTTTCAAAACTTTTACCGGACTTTTCATAATGATCTGAGGAATAATATATATAACCTCACCATAATTCACATTATTTTCTTTCGCCCTTTCGAATGGAGATGATGGAGTCAATCCATAAATTTTCACTTTTATTTATTTTGATGGCATTTATATAACGGAAAAGGATAAAAAATACCCCTGAACGATTGGAAATGGATCAAATATACCCTCCGTTTGATTTTGGGGTCAAAAATACCCTTACCGTTAGTATATTGGCTCACTTTTACCCCTCAAAATTAACAGATGCCATGTCACTTAAAAAATCACATAAAACAATATTTTTTTTGCTGACTTGGAAATTCAAATGGACAAAACTCCCAACATGGCAGCAACAATCCACAAATGGGTCTAATGTGGACCAAGATGAGACACCTTCTTTCATAGCTTCCTCTGCATTTTCTCCCAATTCTACCTCACCATTTTCTCCCAATTCTACCTCACCATTTCTCCCTTTTCACCTTCCATTAACTCTCTCACCATTTTCTCAACTTCTTCAGCTTCCACGAATCCCCTCACTGATCCATTTTTCGGCATGATCATCAGCCTCACCCCAATTTCTTCCGTCACCATTCTTGTATTTAAGTGTTGCTCAGCCATAAATGGTAGTGCCAAAATAGGCACTTTAGCACATATACTTTCCAAAATAGAGTTCCATCCACAATGACTCAAAAACCCATTGATGCTTTTATGATTCAACACCTCATTCTGATCTGCCCATTCTTTTACTATTAATGCTCTGTTTTTTACTCTGTCCTCTAACCCTGCCAAATGCTCGATAACATTTTGTCTTGTTACCCATAAAAAACATGTGTTGGATAATTCAAGTCCCTTTGCAATTTCTTGTATTTGCTCAGCAGAAATATCTGCCTGAGTACCAAATGCTACGTATAGAACAGGCTGTTTTTCTGCCAATTTATTGTTTTGCCATTGCCTCCATGCTTCATCGGTTTGAGAGAGTGTTGTTTTAATGGACCGCTTGGTTAAGCAAAGAGGCCCAACACACCATGATTTTGGTCCGAGGTGTTGGTCAGAATTGATAAAGAATAGAGAGAAGAAATCTGGTGTGATTTTTCCTATTTTATTTATAAACTTTCATCTTCGGTTAGGAGAACGGCAATGGCAACATCGATCTTGTAGATTACTTTCGGTTGTATTTGCATCTCTGCATTCAGTGATTTCTTTTGTGGATCCATGATTGTTCCACTACAATTTACACATTAGGTCTTTTTGTTCATTTGAATTTCCAAGTCAGCAAAAATATATTGTTTTATGTGATTTTTTAGGTGACATGACATCTGTTAGTTTTGAGGGGTAAAAGTGAGTCAATACACTAACGGTAAGGGTATTTTTGACCCCAAAATCAAACGGAGGGTATATTTGATCCATTTCTAATAGTTCATGGATATTTTTGACCCTTTTTCGTTTATATAATTACATTGAATATATTAAAAACCTATTTTGTGAAAGGAAAAAAATACAATTTTTACCTCTCTTCCTTACCCAACACACCATTCCCCAACCAAGTGCTTTTTTACTCACAGCATCAGTCTTTCCACCTTCCACTATACTTTTTTCTTGAACAAACTGAATATTCTGAACAATAAAAACTCCATCAATGAATCCCGAAAGCTCCAATAACAACAGCCAAGCAAACCCCAGAAAAAGACCATTAGTAGAAGAACCTAACAATGACAAACAACCAATAACACTAAATTCCATGGTGGTAGCCATTGATCACAACAATCTCTTTTACACGGTCTGTTTGATATGTGAAAAGAGTCTACCTGAACCTTCTCCAAATACCCATATCCCCAATTCTTCTTCTTCATCATCATCTTCAATACCCTTTTGCAAAAATTGCAACTTTAACTCTGCTTCTTCTGGTTCCAAACGCCTCTTTCGTGTTCTTGTATGTGAATTTTTCTTTTTCTTTTTGTGTTGTTGTGTGCAATTTTGATGTTTTTTTGTTGGTTTTTGTCAAAGATTTGATTTTTTTTTGTGGGCGATTTTGGTTTTTTTTGCAGATGTCGATAGCTACTGAGAAAAGAGTGGTTGTGGTGATAATGTTTGATAGGGCGGCTAGGGTTTTGTTTGGTTGTACTGCTGATGAGTTCTTTGATTTTGCCAAGACTCACCCTTTTGCTGGTAACTTTGATTAATCTCCCGTTTTCCCTCTTAATTTCCATTTTTATCTTTTAAAGTTGCACTGATGCATCATTTAGGAGGTGTGTGATAGGCTGGTTATAGCGGTTTTTAGGAGAGGTAGAAGTAGGCTTAAAGAAGAACTAGGGAGGTGATTAGATAGAATATAACACATATTTTGCTTACTACGACATTACCCTACACAAGGAGAGGTAGAAGTAGGCTTAAGAAGAACTAGGGAGGTGATTAGAAAGAACATGACACATGGTTTGCTTACTACAACATGACCCTACACAAGGAGAGGTCGAAGTAGGCTTAAGAAGGACTAGAGAGGTGATTAGAGAGAACATGACACATATTTTGCTTACTACGACATGACCATACATAGGAAGGTATGAAAGGTGAGAATTAGGTTAGAAGGGTAGTGAGTAGTCGAGAGGTTGTCTATAGCGGGTTTTAGGAGAGGTAAAAGTACGTTTAAGAAGAACTGGGAAAGGTGATTAGACAAAACATGAGATATCTTCAGCTTATTGAAGATTTGGGAAGGTATGGAGGTCAAGTATTAGGCTAGAAGGTAAGTAATCGAGTGTTGTTTTACTTTTATGTGGTTGAGACATGGGCTAGTGTACTCCTCATCTTCTCCTCATTTAGTAGTATAGTTAGTATACCCAATGGGATTTTTCATTGGTATGTTGTTCGTTTTTACTATTTCCTGGTGCTTATTTTATTTTGTTTCTCTTGCTATTTTGTTATTATTATTTTCTTTTTAATCTGGTTTTGATTTCACTTCTCTTGAGTGGAGGGTCTATCGGAAACAACCTCTTCCAGTTTGCAGTTTACAATGGCAATTTCACTTATGCTTGAAATAAGTCAACGGCATTGTTTGCAGGATATTTTTGGCTACTATAATGAGATGCTGTAGAGAGTATACTAAAATATAATATGAAAGTCAGTTTCAAAGAAAACTTAGCCGTTATAGTGAAATGCTGTTAGAGACAGGTTTGACTGTAGTAGTAAATGAAAAGCACACTTTTTATACTTGCCTCTGTCATCAATAAGAGTTATAAGTTTTGTTTTCCTTATGCTTTAGGAATTCTATGAAACAAAAAAGAATGAAAGAAGTAGGAGATGATGGGGGAATGTTTCTGTAGGAATTGAAAATTCTTAATGAAACTTACTCCCTATATCCCAATTTATGGGATAACTCTTTTTAGTTGGAGATGTCCCAAGATGGTTGACACTTGGCACTATTTTATTGCCACACGACTTTCTTGACTTTCAAGTATTCTAATTTATTAATCTTATTCAAATTTCATATTTTTGTTGAAATGTTTCTCCATCTAACTATACTCCAACAATCATTTTATTATCTTCTTCTACTATTGCTAAATGTAATATATAAGTTCAATTAGTATCTTAAAATTCTCATGTTAAATGGAACAGAGAGAGTATTTGGTCATGGTCCATAAAAAAATTTCCAAGAATCTTATAATTGCATCTTACAGTGTTTTGCTGGGCCATATGAAGAGGATTCTGACTTTTTGAGAATTCTTTTATGCAGCCGCGTCTGCCGGTAATGCTTTGGAGGGAGAGATGTTGAAGATTACCTTGTCCCAACCAAAGAATGGAAATGCACGACGTCTACGAGTGGTATCAGTTTTTCCATTGCGGACAGGTTTTCAGCCTGTGATCGAGACCTTGAGGGAACTATATCGAGCAAGAGGCGGTTCATAGCTATTGCATTCAGGTGTTTGTATGTCAAATGTTCTTTTGAGCAGCCTTAATGTTTGGGTACATCTCCATCATTCCATTGACAAAAAGAACATGAATGCATCTTTTGTTAAATATTAGTTTTCTCCTTTAAACACTACTCTGAGCTTAGAAGACCATGGGGTGCGCTTCCATTATTATAGTTATGTATCTTATGAAAGCTTTAAACGAAATGTGAAATTTAAGTCTTGGGTAGCATATCAAAGTTTGCTTGATGTGCCATCTAACAACATCAATAAACATGTGATTCTGTTCCCCATTCAGTATGTTCAGCTCAATGAGGATATCTAAGACATAAATAAACAATCTTGATGTAAATGAATTGGTTTAACAGACCAGAAATGCATGGGGTCCAATTTCTTCAAGTTTGGTATGTCGATACTGTCTGTTTCAGAGCCAGAGGAATAGGGGACCTGGATTCTGTGTAATCATCTAGGTCTTTATTTAGCTGAATTGGTTGAACATACAGGACCTGTAGGGTATATTTGTTTTTTTCAAGCTAGTTCAATATTTAGTGTAGAATTTCCTTTAAGTCTGGTATGTCAATGCACAACCTGTACCAGAGTCCGAGGAATCAGGGCATTGTTCCAGCTGTTTATTTAAAAGTTTATCCTCTGTCTGTGAAAAATTAACTTACGATCCTGCTGCTTGAGTATCACCACTGAAGGGGTAAAAGTATGAAATATTTGCAAGTATTGAGCAATTCACTTAAGCGTTGAAAGTGTTAGTTACATGTTCTGCTGCTGCTGGGGAAAAATCAATCTGTTTTCTTCCCCGCAATGTTGGGATATGATCATATCAGTGTTAAGGCACATAAAATACGGAAACAACCAGTTCTTAAAATCAGTTAAAGCTAGAATCAAGGTTAGTTTCTTCAGTTCTTGTTGTATTGAATGGCTTGCCTGTTTATGCCCTTTTGTTATCCCCTGAATACTGTTCGATCACAGTGCTCCTTACAGGTTTGAAATGATTAATTATTTTTACACCGGCGTTATCAACATAATGCAAGATAGGAATAACAAATCATAAGAGTAAACAGTGTGTTTCACTATATGTCATAATGCTTAATCCAATATCTTAGACCTGAAAAGGTGAAATGTATCTACATGACTTTCTATGTTTTGCTAATTTTATAAAGCTGGTAAATTGTTAATCTTTTTCAGTATGTGTGTTCTTGAATTGATTCTTCACAAGTTGCCATGAGTCCACCTCTGAAGCATTTCAAGTGCTGCCTTAGGTTGGTCCATCGGCACCATATGACCTGCATCGTGGACCTTGAGGAACATCAGTGGTCCATACTTATTTTGAACACCTTTCTCCTCACCGTCTACTGTGAAAGAAACAGACGGTGCAGCCTCAAAGCCTTTCTGCCCAGACCATTCTTCTGCATGCACCCAATTTGAGTTCCCTGTCCATTTCAAGAAACAATTGAGTTCATCTGTGTCCTTCGGGTGAGCACTCTTTCCTAAGCACTTTGTGCGCGCGCACCGGTAAATCTCACACTGTGTAATAGCCTGCAAATCACACAAGGGATATAAATGGCACTAGGAAACCCCTATGCGACAGGCTCGACTCAAAAGATAATACTGAGCAGGGTTCGATCCCAAATGTCAATATTTCATTCTTATTTTTGCCTAAATCATATAAAGAATTCCAATCTACAAAAGCATTTGCCCTACACATATAAAAAAAAATTGCACTTTGTATAGAGGTTTAATGCTCAAAAATATTGTTTTAGATCATATATTTCAAAAGCTTATTTTTTTATTATTTCTTAAATTATGATAAAATAGTAAATGATAATTTTGTGAAAAACAATTTTGTCTAAAGGAGGAACTTTTAATAATGGATAAAAAGTTTAACCAACATTATTAAGGGTATTCATACTTTTAATATAGTAATAGTTTTTCGACACGTGCGTTGCACGTGATTTTTAATTTAGAAAATTTAAGCGAAGATTTGAATAATAAGTTTTGCACAAAATAATATTGCAGATTCTTTTGTGAATGTTCAATGTGGATCGTCATATATATTTTTTTATTCAGGCGAATCTACGAAGATAGTCAATGAAAAATTTTATTAGTTAAATGCGATAAATGTATATATTTAGTTCAATTTGATGAGGTTCAATTAAGTCTGGCAACGGAACCGGGAGGTGCTGGTTCGGATTCCGATCCGTCCCGATCCGTTACCAGTTCCGTCTCGGTTCCGGCTTGTACCGGTTTGCTCCGGACTGTAGCGGGTCCGGGAGGGGTAACGGGATTTACCGGTTAGTCCCGGTTTCAGTCCCGGTTCCGGTTCCGGTCCCGGTCCGTCTTTTTTTTTAAAAAAAATCTTAATTAATTATTTATAGCCGTTGGGCAACGGGTTTGGGCCCCACCAACAGCTCTTTCACCCCCATAATTCTCCTTTACACCTCCCTACCCCTCAAACTTTTTTTAATACCCCAACCATCTAAAAACTACAGTTTCATCCTTTTTTTTAAAACTATAAATACCCCCAATCTTTCATTCTTTCACTCACAAAATATTATCTTCTACTCTCTAATTCTCTATTAGTCTCTAATCTCTTATTCTCGTTAAAATTACGAATTTGGTCTTTGGAAATTGGAGCTTCAAAATTCAACTTTCAAT
>JAJOOS010012296.1:0-15136 GCA_029582725.1 Solanum chiquidenum
AGCTTTCTGGTAGCTATAGTCATTTGAAAAAAGATTGATTTTCATCTCTCTTTTATGGGGTCCTCTTTCTTTATGATAGTAAAATGATAAAGGGAATGTTGGTTTCCATGGTTAGATTACTCATTTCAAGTAAGAATTTACCTATGGCAAGTCAAGGAATGTGTAGGGTTTGTGTGTGAAATGGGAATTTGAGAAGTGAAAAGGATTGAGCTTTCTGGTAGCTATAGTCATTTGAAAAAAGATTGATTTTCATCTCTCTTTTATGGGGTCCTCTTTCTTTATGATAGTAAAATGATAAAGGGAATGTTGGTTTCCATGGTTAGATTACTCATTTCAAGTAAGAATTTACCTATGGCAAGTCAAGGAATGTGTAGGGTTTGTGTGTGAAATGGGAATTTGAGAAGTGAAAAGGATTGAGCTTTCTGGTAGCTATAGTCATTTGAAAAAAGATTGATTTTCATCTCTCTTTTATGGGGTCCTCTTTCTTTATGATAGTAAAATGATAAAGGGAATGTTGGTTTCCATGGTTAGATTACTCATTTCAAGTAAGAATTTACCTATGGCAAGTCAAGGAATGTGTAGGGTTTGTGTGTGAAATGGGAATTTGAGAAGTGAAAAGGATTGAGCTTTCTGGTAGCTATAGTCATTTGAAAAAAGATTAATTTTCATCTCTCTTTTATGGGGTCCTCTTTCTTTATGATAGTAAAATGATAAAGGGAATGCTGGTTTCCATGGTTAGATTGCTCATTTCAAGTAAGAATTTACCTATGGCAAGTCAAGGAATGTGTAGTGTTTGTAAACACTTGGGTTTTTTTTTTCTTCGCGCTCCTCAACTAGTTCCATGGGATACTTGTCACCTCCCACCAGCAAAAGGTACTAGGTTACTCTGTCCACTAAGGCTTAAGACAAATATGGGAAGAAATCACCTCTCTTCCCACCTGCCACCTCCCACCAGACCGCACTTATGGGACTATATTGTGTATTAGAGGTGGGCGGCAATCGGGAATTGAAAGTAGATACCTAATCCTGAACTTTGAAAGTTTGGTTAGGTTAATCAAACTTTGGTATGGTAATTCAGTAATTGCGTAGTGAAGGAAAAGATGTTTTGACAAGGTATGCTCATAATTTGTCCAAAATTTGACATGTTAGTTTTTAGAGAAAATCGTGTATTGGAGTCAGATCTCCACTGTCAAGCCCTAATATTATGAATTTGTCGGCATAGGTCAATTAGGACATCTAAATCACTCATTAATGTTACCCATATATATGGTAAACAATTCATTACGGGTGGGCGTTCAGTATTCGGTACGATATTCAAATTCTGGTAATTCGGTAATCGATTATTAAAAGTAGATACCAATACTGTGGGGGTGGATAGATAATTTTGGAAATAACATTAAAATACTTACAACTGCTGAAGGCACAAAACCAATGGGTGGTAGAAACAAACCATGGTTTTTTATTGATGAAGTAGAAACAAAACCGATAGTACCAAACACTACAACCTTCTTTGTAAGTTTGATTTCCTGGATGGATGTTCCTCTGCTAATTACGTATGTTGAGCTTTGGTTTTCCGGTTGGCGTAGCTCTTTCACATATTAATCTATGTTGCTTTACTTTGGCACTCTGATGTGGTGGTACTAGGATATCTTTTCTTGTTTTTTGACCATACTGTAATGACATATGTTCACAGTTTTTCATGTGCAAGTCAGTCATTTTCCTTTGCTCATGTGCCTCTGGACAATGTTTTAGCCTATACCCCTTGAATTATCAATTATTTGAATCTTAGAACTTGTTTTTCTGATTACGATGAATTTTATATGGTCTGTTGAGATACCGATGTAGACATTTGCTAGTACATGGTTGGCTAGCTAAAACCTAACTTTTGTTCTAGGCAAAGATCTTAAAATTGTTTAACAATTAAGTGTTGTCCTTTCTCATATGTAGTCGTATCTTGTCTACAGTTGATAGGAGATGTCTCACCTAGAAAATGAAAGAATAAAATATTATTTGTCTTTGATGTTACTGTATATTTGGGATCTTATCGATCATTTCCTCTGATCCTGCATGTCTGAGAAATACTTTTCTCATCAAACTAGTTAAAAAATTGGGCAACTCGATATGTTTATTTTTGCTGATGTCGGCTGGTTCAAATAGTTAAATAGCTTGATTTTTGCTCTTAGTGATGCTTTAGAATTGACTTGTGAAAAAATATTTGCTTTAGAATTATTGTCTGCTTGAAGTTGCATTAGTTGTTTGCTTACCTAATCAGCTCCTAACTTTTGTAGGTCTCGGAATTAGAAGCTGCAGTGATGTCTCGAGCAGCCAGGTCCAAGTCAAAGGATAAAAAGGTGAGTAAAGAACCACCCAAAATTGCTTCAAAGCCTTCTAGTGCTAGTGGATACAATCCTCTTTTGGGGACATTCCAAACATTTGACCCAGCTCCCGTGACTGCAAATGCTGCTCTCCACGTCAGTGGTCGTTTCAGAAGCATTGATGAGAGAGATGACCTTAGTGGGCATTCTCATGGAGCTGGTGGAGAGTATGAAACTGTTTCCAATAATGGTAGCTGGTCTGGTGAGGAGGACCACAAAGAGAAAACTTCTAATCTTCCTCTCCGACAAGAGACCTCAGTTGGCACTGATAATGACAAGCGGGAAAAAATCCGTCAGAAAAATGAGAGGAAGCATCAACGTCAGAAGGAAAGACGAGCACAAGAGCTGCATGAGAAATGTAGTGGCTATCTCATGTCAAGAAAGCTTGAAACACTTGCTGGGCAGTTTGTTGCTATGGGGTTCTCTTCGGAACAGGCAACTTTGGCTCTTATTCTGAATGAAGGCAAAGTAGAAGAATCAGTAGCATGGTTATTAGAAGGAAGCGAAGAAGCAAACAAATACGAGACACGAAGTGCTGATACTGAGGGTAATTTGAAAATTGACATATCAGAAGAGTTTGCTCGCATTGCAGACATGGAAATTAGATTTAATTGCTCCAAGCAGGATGTCGAAAGAGCAATAGTAACCTGTGAGGGCGATCTTGAGAGGGCTGAAGATATGTTGAGATCACAAAAGCAGGAACCCCCCTCTGTGCCACCCAAGCCAGAAGAAACTAGCCATCCTCCTACTATGGGCAACAACAAGATACCAATTGGCGCCACCAAGAACTTAACAAGGATACCTGTTAAACCTTCATCATCTAGTACAATACCAGCAAAGACAGATGATAAAGAGTTCAATTATAGTAAAGTTGTTACCCCAGTAAGGCCTTCTATGGATCCTGGGAGCAACAACATACCCTTGCTGGAAAGGACTGAGCCAAAATTGGACCGGGGCAAGGCACCTCAGGTGTCAGTACCTGTTGACAAAAGGTTTCCAGATCCCAGATCAAATCCTTCTGTTTCCTGTTCTTTGTCATCTTCTTTGCAGGTGTCACTTCCACCCGCCAAGACAGAAGCTCATTATGTGGCTGTTGGAAATGAATTGAAGAATCTACCAGTAGGAACTGTGAGAGAACCAGTTATAGTCATGCAACAACCCCCGTCTGTCAATGCCAGGCACACTCCCACCTCAAATGTAAGCTCACTTCCAGAAACAGCAGAGCCGTTTTTTCCTATTAATATTGTTGGAACAGTGAGACCCAGTGGTATGAATCCACATATAACTGGCACAAGAAGCTTGATCACTAATGATGTCAGCTCTAACCACCAATTGTACAACAAACCTCATTATCAACAGCACCAACAACCAGAACAATTTGTTTCCATCTACGGGACACTCGAATCTCCAGGAACTAGCTGGGGAAATAATTTGTGGAGTTGGACAGGTGGTTCATCACAGACACAATTGGTTCCTGCAACTTCATCACTCGGACTCTTCTCCGGGTTGGGCACCCATGGTACTTATGGGCTGCCGTCTCCTGTTGACTGGAACAGCGGTGGTGGTACAGTTCTGCACCTAGATTACAAAAACATAGACTGGAGTTTAGATCACGGTTCGTCATCATCAGGAACAGGTGGTATGTGGCGAACAACAAACTCTTTATTGGAACACTATGATCCTAAATATGATTCATTTTACCGTGGAATCGCTGCAAAGTCTACTTCAAAACCTGTTCTGACCAATGAGATTGGAGTTGCGATCCCCGGGTTGCAGGTTGGAGGTGTGAGCACAGCAGAGACATCGGTGACAGGTGGTTCTCGTGAGTGGACGTCTGCGGCAGGTGGTTTTCATCAGCAGACATCTGCAGCGGGTGGTTCTCGTCAGCAGACGTCTGCAGCAGGTGGTTTTCATCAGCAGACATCTGCAGCGGGTGGTTCTCGTCAGCAGACGTCTGCAGCAGGTGGTTTTCATCAGCAGACATCTGCAGCGGGTGGTTCTCGTCAGCAGACGTCTGTGGTTGGTGGTTCCCATGAGTGGACGTCGGCGACGGGTGGTTATCATCACTGGACCTCTCCCTTTGAAGAGAGAGACCTTTTTAGCTTACCAAGGCAGTTTGTTTCTTCTCCCTCCCTGTAAAAAAATAGGGGTAGAGGATTTGGGTGAATAAAAAACTAAGTGACGTGAAAAAGAGAATAGCAAAATGTTGTTTATGTATGTTGGCTCTTATGATGCATTTACCCTCTTCATATTATTAAAAAAAAGCATGCAATTGCTTGGTTTAATGCCTCTTTTCTCTTTCTCCTCTTTACATCAAGTAAGTTTCTGCTAAATCAGTATTGTGGAGAAGTATTTTTTAGAAAAAATGTTTTATAATTTTCTTGAGTTGGTCAAAGTTTTTTGAAAATATTTTCTTTAGGAAAATAAAATTCTGATAAATGAGGAAAATGATTTTCCTAATGAAAGTAGTGAAAATGAGTGTCATTTCTCATTTTTTGTGTCTTCCTCATCCTTCAGCACATCTCATCTTTGCCTACTTCTCGTAGCTCCCACCCCCACTGTCCATCTCATCTTACATATTATTTGTTTGGTTATGCATAATCGTTTCTTAGAATATGCTTTTTGCTTGCGTGCCAAACACAAAAGAATAAATAAAAATTTACTTATTTTATTTACATCTTAATTAACTTGTAAAAAGATTAAAAATAATTTTAATTTAATTTTTGAATACTATTTTCACTTTGAAAATAAAAACCATTCTCCTCAAATTTCATAATTTTCATAGTCGACCACAAACTAAATTAAAATAAAATAAAAATGACAAAAATCAATTTTATAGTAAGAAAACTACTACAATTGAACCATGTACAAAGAGAAACCAAAGCACTTCAAACAATGAAAAATCTTTCGTCTAACGCATGCAATAAATCTTGTTAATTTATCGTCATGTCAATTCAGTCAACGTAACACTACTACAGTTAGACTTATTTAGTGTAAATTCATAATTTTAATTAACGAACAAATTTACTTATGCATTTGATGCATGCAACCAAATCACAATAATATGTCGTCATGTCAATCAAGTCAACAAATTTAAAAAATTTGAAATTACATAAATAATCTAAACGTACAAATTTTTACTTATTTCTCTGATGCATGCAATAAATCTTGATGATTTATCATCATGTCAATAAAAAATTGAACTAATCCAAACTAAACACAAGTCTGAATTAACATACAAATTTACTTATTCCTTTGATGCATGCAATAAATCATGGTTATTTAGCGTCATGTCTATCAAGTCAGCATATAAATTGAACTGATTCAGACTAAATTCAAAACCTAACTCCTTATAATCTAAACGCATAATACAAAAACATGACACTTAACTTGATTTCAGCTGATAACTATGACATTTAACTTTTGGGTGTGCACAAATAGACTCAAACTTGTATAAAATTGAACAAATATACACATTCATCCTATATGACAATTTTGTGTTCTACGTGTATTATGTCACGTAGGATACGTGTGTCTACTTGTTCAATTTTATACAAATTTAAGTGTCTGCTTATGCACAACCAAAATTAGAGGACATAGTTGCCAACTGAAACTAAATTGAGAGTCATGTTTATGTATTATGTCTAATCTAAATCATGTCAATCAAATCGACATATCTAACTCCGAACTGATTCGATTTTGAACTCTTACTAGCTCCGCCCCGAGACATATTATGTTGTTCTTATTGGTCCTTTTTTCTCACCCATTCAACCCAAAACCAAAAAGAAACTGGCTCTGAGAGAGAGAGAGAGAGAGAGAGAGAGAGAGTTGTAGAGCAGAAAAACCAAAGAAAAAAGAAGAAGAAAAATCAAGAAAGGGCCAACCCTCCACCCCTTACCCCTAAAAATGGCTTTTTCTTCATCATCTTCTTCTCTATTACTTCATTTCAAGTTTTCTATTCCTCATACTAAAAACCCATTTCATAGATTTTCTTCTAATTCTTGTTTGGTACCCACAAAGATTTTCCCCAAATGTTGTTCTATAAGCTCAAAGTCATCAACTTTTTTCAAGTGTTATTCTCAAAAACAGTCCACTGAACAAAAAACTGAAGAAATTGATGGAAAAAATGGGTATCAGGAACAAGTTTATGATTGTGAAAGACTTTTTTCTAACCTCAATCAAGCTACTTTGAAGAGAGAACCAGGTATTTCACTCTTTCAAGATTTGAATTTTGTGGTTTTGAATTGTGATTACAATGACCTTAAGTTGGTAATATGAGTTTTAAATTGAATTTTTGTACATATTTAACACTAATTTCCTTTTTAGTTAGTTCCGAAAAGAATGATATCTTAGTATATTTAGTACTCACTCTGTTCAATTTGTTTGTCTAGTTTTGACTTGACATGAAGTTTTAGAAAGTAAAGAATGTGTTTATAAACTAAATATTCGTAGAATGTACTAAAATGCTCTATAATCTTGTGGCCATGTGAAAAGTTAGAATTAAGGAGCTCCGAAAAAATGAAAGAGACATTTTTTGAAACGGACTAAAAAGGAGAGTAATTATTTAACACATAAAGGATTTGCTCAAACTATACTGAGTTCTATTGAACCAGTAACCTAAGCCTCCATCTGCCCCTGCAGTTATCAATGACATTTCCTTAAGTTAAATATTGAAACTTTTAGCTCAGGTAAAAATTATACTTTAGGAGGGTCATTTGATTGCCATGTTAGTTATGCAATAATGCATGGATTGTTTAATGTGGTGAATAATAATGTAGGAATTTTAATGGGATGAATAACAATCCATGAAATGTTTTGTAGGATTACCTTATTTAAGGAAAATTTTGCCTTCAAATATTTCAGCACTTTAGTTGGATTGGTATTGGCGCTGATGTTACAGCCGAAAGCTGTGCTCTTTATGCTCGAAATGTAAAAGAAAAGTTCTTTTAGAATTTTTGTTTTATGGAGATCTTGATGTTTTATGTATTTTCTTAACTTTCGTCCTCAATTCTCCAGGAAGTCTCAGCAGTGCCATTTTTCTTGTTGCTGGTACCACTGTATGTTTTCTCTCCCTTTCTCAATATGTGAACTGTGCATGTGTTTGTACTTTATTTATATATATGCACATAGCATCATCCGAAAATTTATGTACATGTCAAAGCTGGTACTTCTGCACAGTCAACTTTCTGCTTCTTTTGAAACAACTGATCTTCTATATGTCCCGAAATTGCTTTCCCTTACTCAGGACATCATCATTTTCATGATATTCAATAAATCTCCAAATTTACGTTACTGAAAGATAGCGTCCTATCCAGTGTAATTCTACCAGAAACTTCAATTTATTAAATTTTAGTGTAACTTTAAAGCCATGTATTTAGAAGTATGAGGAAGTAATGAAGCAACCTGTATGGCCACTCATTTCTTAATATATTTTCCTGATTAAGGTGACAGATTTTGATTGTCCTAAATTGAGTATGAGAAAGTAATGTGAATTGCACGAAGACGAAGAGGGTGGTTGCCAAATTTCAAAATATGAATACATGAGTTTTTCCTAGCTATGTACATTATTTGTATTTTGATTGTTCTAGAAATTTTCTTCTATGAATATCAACAATTCACGAGCATATTCTGATTGCAGATTCTTTCTCGGTTGGTATCATATCACCTATGTTTTTACTCTTAATTAACATGAATGAAAGGACTAGCAGGAAAGTAACATCTTTGTGTCTTGAATAGGTAGGTGCAGGTATTCTTGCTATTCCTGCAGTCACACAAGAATCTGGATTTCTAGCCTCTGCAGTAGTTTGCATTATATGCTGGATTTATATGGTAGTTGATTCAACATTCTTTCTATTTTTGTCAGTTTTTTCATTTTCTTATCTGGTTTCTCAAGAATCTGTGGAAAACCAGTTCACGTGTAAAAGTCGATTACTTAATTCTAGTTGCCCTTACGGTTTCTTCTATATAATAACCGCCACATAAATAGAATGTTATTGTTTATATTTCTGACAGCTACATCCGATTCCTCTTATCTTTCCTCCATCCCACTCATAAACAAACCAGTCCTCAATTTTCTGCACTAATAAGATTCTTGGAAATCCAAAATGGTGCAGGTGGCGTCTGGACTACTTATTGCAGAAGTAAATGTGAAGACGATGTGTGAGCTTGGCTCAGGTGGTGTTTCATTGGTAAGATACTCTTTGATCTTCGCATGAACTTTTCCTTCTTCCCTATTCAAAAAAATGGTTTTATTAAATTACTCAAACCAGATGACATCTGTCATTATCCAATATTAAATTGGAAATAAAGGATTGTCTTTACATCTAAAATGTTTTAAATAAATGGTCTTATTTCACATTAGTTTCTTATGAACTTTTAAGGTAGTATCATCTATACTTCTCGTCATGCTTAGACTTTAGTTGAAGCTGTTTACTCACTTCCTCCGGATGTGGTAGCCTTGCGAATCCGAGAAGCTTACTTTGCTTTTCAACTAATTCCATTCATTTCTTATATAAATGGGACATGGCTATTTCAGGTGTCAATGGTCAGGAGAACCCTAGGAAATACAGGAGTGCAAGTAGCTTGGTAGGTTTATCTTACCTTGTTCATGTTGCAAAAACTGGTTATCCTTATTGCTTAGATCCCAAAACTTTTCCAGTAAACACGAATCTTGTTACCATAATGATTTATTGGCTGCTTTAAGAGAAAAAGGAAATAGAAGTGTAGTAATTGACATTTGATGGTATTGGTTTTCATTGATGTATGTTAACGTATCATTAATTGATCTACCCTCCCTCCCAACTCAAAAACAATGTTTTCTTAGTTATTAGGATCAAATCTTATTAGTTTTACATACACATAACCAGTCAGCAATAACATTTCCCATTTTAGTTTCATATCCGATCACTTCCCTGAAACTTTTGATTTGAATAATTTTCCATCTGATAAACTTTTTTTCTAATGGCAGCTGGTCCTACATTTTCATCCATTACGCCCTTCTTGTTGCTTATGTGGCTCGTTCTTCAGATATATTGACAACCTTTACCGGGATTCCATTGTATGTTCAAATCTCCCTTAACAATTTTGATAGTATCATCAGTTTTATAAATTCTATGCATTAGTTGATGATGGTCTTAAAGTAATCATATAAATTAATTGTTTGATAAGAAAAGTAAATACTATGTTATGGTGAGTCCTGGGCTTTTACAATTCTCAAGAGTTCGACTTTCCAATATATACTTCCCGAGAAATAGTTGATGCTTGATGTCAGTGTGGACTATGTCCTTGTGCTACCTCTGGTATTGGAGGTTCTACCTGCATTTCTGCCTGCTAGTACTGAATATACTAGAGAGCAGACATTTTAGGAATTGCAAGTAATAACAACAACAACATACTTAGTATAATCCCAAAAGTGGGGTCTGGGAGGGTAGAGAGTACGCATACCTTACCCCTACCTTGCGGGGTACAGAGGCTGTTTCCAATTGCAAGTATCAGTAAATAAAAGGTTTACTTGGAAATGGATACAATAATTCCTCAAATCCTTTTGTTATGTCTAAATCTAGGATCTAAACTTTGCTAGCAGATTTATTGTTTTTTTTTGGTTTAAATGCTTTAAATTGAATTTGTCTTTGGTGTTTATTTGGCGTTACACTATCATGATCTTCACTATGAAGGAAAATGATGAGATGGCCACATTTTATGCAACAGTTTTACATTCATTTCATCGACTGCAGTGTGATTTTCTTTTTTAAATGGTGAAATTTACTTCCAGATAGGATCATTTGCAGTAGACAACTGATAATCATGTAGAGTTACTATTTCTTCCTAAATAGTCAAAACAAAAGGATGTCTTTGGGATGTTTTGTTATTCCTGTATGTGTTATTTAAAAGCACCATAAGTTTGGCATTAATTTATCATAGCTTCTTGGAGAATATTGTAAATCGTTTCATATGATTTTTAGGTGTTGATGGCAGCATTATGATTGCAGATGGGAAACCGCGACCTTGTTTTCACTGCTTCTTGGAGGGATTTGCTTCTTTGGAAGGTTCACATTGCTTTCTCATCTTTTGTTGATCAAGTTCCTCTTTTCTTATTATCATGATTAGTAACCCCTTATTAAAAACCAATGATTACAAGTATGATTTGCCTTTCAAGATAGTTTTGATCCATGAAGGTATAGTGACTCTTGTAAGAAGGTCCAAAAGAAATTGTCTACAAAATGGATTCTCTGACATGCTTTGATATTCATATGAAAGAATTTCTGTGATAAATGGTTTAATTTCAACTTGTACTCTTTTGTATGTGACCTTCCTGTGTTTTATGGCTTCTTAATTCTTTATTACATCTGATGAACTAATCTTGTCAAAAGATAAAACGATGTATAAACAAATGAAGATAAACTTGTTATTACCCCTAATCTTTTTCTTCCTTGTTCAAAGATAGGATGCCTTTCTGCTTAAACCAAGTACTCACATTGTGTGTGAAAGTCATTTCATGGAAACCTATACTCTCTTTTGAACTGTTGGTAAAGGAAAACATTTCTAAATAATGACTAGCAATATCTTGTGCCTCGGGTGTTGTATTCTCCACAGTTAATCTTATCATTGTTCTCTTTGTCATGGAGGAATAATTCCTTCCCTTTTTGAAAAATCATACATGATTTTCATCTTTTGAAATTATGCAAGTAACACATTTTCTAATTTTGTTTAGCCAGCGGACTATCGGGGCAGTAAACGGTGTCCTTGTGTTTGGTATCATTGCCTCTTTCACAGCTCTTGTGGTAATTTTCATTCTTGATCAATTAGAAAAAAGCTGTTATTATTATCTTTAGGATTATCTGCTTTTTTGCATTTCCCTTTTAGGCTGCAGTATTGATATTCCTCTTTATAGACCAATGTATTTTCATACTTCACTGGAGTTGGTGCCATCGTATCCGACTCATGCCAATATATGCCTTAATTGATGACACCAACAGCGGTTAGCTGCCGCCTAAGTTCCTCGGACTCTGCGCTTGTCGGATTCTCCAAAAGTAGTGTATTTGTTGAATCCGACATGGGTGCGGCATCGAAAGTGAAGAGTTCGCACAACTTAGGTTGCTGCCTGAATTACTCAGATGGCCTAGACCCTAAGGACTTTTAGTGTTTAGATGTTGCATGAGATGGTAAATGCTTCTTGCCGACAGTTTTGCTCAGTGGCTGGTCCAAAAGCTATAATAGTAGTCGGTAGATATGAAAAAAGTGAATTACTTCATATAGCAATATGCTAGAGTATATATTTATTAGATTAATAAATGATTATTCGTTCATTTGAGCTTCTTAACACTTGAACATGTTCAGCTTTGTTTCTTGTTTATATATGCTGTAGACATGATATTTTGTACTTCCTTTTTGATAAATTTCTTTGAAACGACATTAATAGAATTTTTATTTGAGATATTATATGAAATAGTAAATGGTTCTTGCCAACAGGCCTGTTTAATCGAAGTTCCTGAAGCTACACATGGTGTTACATGTAAAAGAAGTGATAGCTTCACATGGCCACATTAATACGAACAATACAGTAATAGATGGTTGTTAGCTAAGATGAGCTTCTTAACAAACATGGTCTGCTTTATTTGTTGTTTATACTTGCTATACACACGACAAAGGAGTCCATACATTCTCATACATCACATGCAGACCAGCAAAACAAGGTTCTGGGAAATCTACATTATAGAATGTTGGTTATTCAGATGCTTGCATGAGATGGTAAATGTTCGTGTCGACAGATTTTCTCAATGGTAGGTCGTGAGGCTATGTTGTAACATGTAAAGGAATGAATAATTTCACATGGCATCATATTACCATGCGTATTACGTTGGTAGATTATTGTTGGTCCATTTGAGCTTCTTAATGCTTAGACATGATCCCAATTATGTGTTGTTTATTTATACTATATACAGATGATAAAGGATTTAATATAATCTCATAAATCACGTGATATCCTTTTTTGTATGCTTTGTTTGCTTTCCGTATTAGTTGCCATGTTTTCTTCATTGCCGTATTTCCTTGTTCACGACTATTTTGATTTGATGCACTTGAGCCGAGAGTCTTTTGGAAACAACCTCTCTACCTCCATGACGTAGTGGTATGGTCTGCGTACACTCTACCCTCCCCAGACCTTACATGTGGGATTACACTGGATATGTTCTGTTGTTGTCACAAATCATGTGATACTTGAAAAACAAAAGATGATTTAAATTTGACAACTTTAAAAAGTAAATGACAAACTTGTGCCATATATATCCATATCTCAAAAACATCTGCAACAAGCTTAACGTAAAGCACTGGAAATGGCTGAGAGAGAATCATTAATATCCCATTTTTTATGCTTAAGGTTGTCGCTAGTGGAGACTTGCACTGGGAGGCTCTTCTGAAAGCTAATTTTGAAGCTGCTCCTCAAAGTATACCCATAATTGCACTTTCTTTTGTTTATCAGGTAACACATTTTTTCAATCAACTCATATAATCACCCTGGGATTGTGTGTCTTAAGTTAATAAATTGCCTTTTGTTCTCAGAATGTTGTACCTGTTCTCTGTACAAATCTTGAAGGGGACCTGTCAAAAGTAAGGTGATAATCAGTATTTTGCTTTCATTACTGCAGCATATAGCATACACTTGACATACCTTATGAACACATAATTCTGAATCTATATTTCTTGTTCATTTAATAACAAAATTTCACTCTTTATTTAATATGATGCATTTGATTGGACGCTTAAACTATGGAAATAATTTGACTTGTATTTAAATCTTTATTGCTATAAGAAATCATTCACAACATTTTTCTGAAAATTTGGTCAGTGTCGTTTGTATAGGCTGTTTCACTCAATCCATCTTTGCTTTATGTAAGAGTTGATGATAAAAAAAAAACAACCTAAACTATCACCTTTTTGCAAGTTTCATACCTCAACTATCACTTCCTTTGTAGTAAAACACACCTCGATGCTAAGTTGGCCTACACACGCTTGTCGTCGATTGGGAACAAATATTTGGCCAACTCAACATTGAGGTGTGTTTTAATACTAAGTGAGTGATAGTTGAGGTAGATAAAGAGAACAATGGGTAGATGAGGTATGAAACTCGCAAAAAAGTGATAGTTTAGGTGTGTTTTTGATCATTAACTCTTTATTTAACGTCCTATCAGTATTTCAGGTAGTATTATACAGTTGGCTATTGCTACATTCTAAATAAATTGATGGTTATGGCACTGCAGGAGCGCTATCGTTTTTGGGACAGCAATTCCCCTTGCTCTATTTCTTGTTTGGGATGGAGTCATTTTGGGAACAATTACAACTCTTGGAACTGAAGCAGACAAGATTGCTGATCCACTACAACTATTGCGGTCTACTAATGGAATCGTTGGGGTTGGTACTTATTTCATTGAGAAACTATATTTCTTTATTGAAATTAAGTAAAATAGTTAGGCACTGAGTTTTTCTCCTCTTATCTTAACATTGTGTTTGCAGCCAATAGTAGATATCTTTTCACTTCTGGCAATTGCTACTTCTTACATCGGATTCGTCTTGGGCCTTGCGGACTTCCTTGCTGACTGTGAGTGACCTAGCTCTGTAATTGTTTAATCTATGAACATGTACTATTTTCAAGACTTCTCTTGCTAGCTAAATTTTGGTTGCAGTTAGTTTAGCTGTTAACAATTGTCTTTGCATAAAATCTTCTTTTTTGGATCACTATTTGTGGGACAGTTCTATTTTATACCGAGTTTGTTCCCCATTTAGCTTCTCTTTGTGGAGTCTATGAATAGAAGTATGTCTCAAAAACTATATATTCTTTGTTTACCGTTTCATAAACGGTTTTGAGCTAATTCCACCAGCAACATTATTACCTTGTAGATTTCACTACATTATATAATCTGGTCTGAGACTCAAATCACTGCAGTATGTCTCAATTTTAGCTCTCTTTATGAGGTCTAACTTATGGTTTACTTTTGTTATTGAACTGCTGGCAGTGCTGAAACTCCCTTCGGGTCCTAACAGGCCTCTGCCATACTTACTTACTTTGGTTCCTCCACTGATACTTTCACTGCTAGATCCAGAGATATTCTTCAAAGCGTTGGATTTTGCTGGAACCTATGGAGGTATGGAGATTCTTACCTACAGTATTGCTTGATACCTCTTTGGGATGCGGCTATTATTCGGACTGTATGAAGATTTACCTACAGTATTGCTTAAATTTCAACTTCATTTTGGGACATACTTAGATGTGGTATCAATGTCCATCTAGACGTTTATTCAATACCGATCTGAACAATTTATTTAATTCGTGTGTTTGCGTCTTTGTAGTTTTGGTGCTTTTTGGACTTCTTCCAGCTGCAATGTCCTGGTCAGACAGATATTCAGAATCAACTCAAACTCCAAACTTACCTCCGTTGGTTCCCGGAGGAAAGATCACCATTTCACTTGTTTTCGGAGGTGCAGCATTGGTCATTCTTTCAGAAATAGTAGAGAACTTTGCACATACATAGTTGTTGACAATGGAGGTGATTATATTTATGCTGTATCCGCTCGTCTCGTCTCGAGTTACCACATTTCCCAGATTGTTTCTACAAATGCTAGCTAATTTGCAGTGTATGAAGTACTATTTGTATATATACTGGTGAAATTGTTGAGACTCTGATCAGGTAGATAGAAACAACTATGGAATAAAGTTCTCATAGATTGGATTCATCATGTTGTATTCACTGAAATTATGAAAGAAAGTC
>JAJOOS010012298.1:0-20318 GCA_029582725.1 Solanum chiquidenum
CTCATTTCCCACTCAATTTGACCCCCTGAATAAGAATATGAAGTCGAATTTCCGAAATCATGCACGGATTTTGAGATATATGGAAATTACAATTATAGGTGTTTCCGAAGCACATTTTCGGGCATCTTTGGGGTCGTTTCACTCACGCTTCTCAACACTTAAATAGGATAAACTACCCATATATCTTCGACTGAGGCCATCGGCTACCACATTCACCTTTTGAGGATGATATAAAATATCCACGTCATAGTCTTTGACTAACTCAAGCAATCGACGTTGTTGCAGATTTAATTCCTTCTTTCTAAAGATATATTGAAGGCTTTTATGATCTGTGAAGATGTCAACATGAAGGTCATACAAATAGAGTCTCTAGATCTTTAATGCATGCACAACTGCAGCCAACTCTAAATCATAGGTCGGATAGTTCTTATCATGCTTCCTCAACTGCCATGAAGCATATGCAATAACCTTACTATGTTGCATTAGAACACATCATAACCCAACACCAGAAGCATCACAGTACACCGCATAGCCTTCTAAACTCTCTGGCAATGCTAGAATTGTTGTTGATGTCAACCTGTCCTTCAACTCTTGGAAACTATGCACGTAAGCCTCAGTCCACTGGAACTTAGCTGTGTTTTTAGTCAGCTTCGTTAATAATGTTGAAAGTGAAGAAAATCCCTCTACAAACCTTATATAGTACCCAGCTAACCCTAAGAAACTACGAACCTCAGTTGTAGTCATAGGTTTGGGCTTAGTTTTTTCGACATCAATCTTTTGTTTATTAACCGCAATGCCTGCATCTGATACAATATGGCCTAAGAAAGCTACAGAGTTCAACCATAACTCACACTTAGAAAACTTTGCATAAAGTTCTCGATCTCGAAGACGCTGAAGGACTGCTCGCAGATGATTTGAATGCTCAACTTTTGAATGTGAATACACCAAAATATCATCAATAAATACAATCACAAACAAGTCTAGATACGACCTGAATATATATTCATCAGGTCCATGAACACTGCCGGGGCATTAGTTAATCCAAAAGACATTACCAAGAACTCAAAGTGTCCATATCTGGTTGTAAAACCTGTCTTTGGAACGTCTTTCTCCCAAACTCGTATCTGGTGGTACTCTGATCTTAAATCAATCTTTGAGAAGCACTCAATACCTTGTAACTGATCAAACAAGTCATTGATCCTTGGAAGGGGATACTTATTCTTTATAGTCACCTTATTCAGTTGTCGATAGTCGATACACATTCTTAGTGAGCCATTTTTCTCCTCGCGAATAACACTAGCGCACCCCATGGTGAAGCACTAGGTCTGATAAAGCCTTTATCCAGTAAGTCTTTCAGCTGATCCTTTAACTCCTTTAGCTTAGCAGGAGCTATTCTATAAGGAGGGATAGATATGGGTTGCGTACCTGGTAGCATATCGATAGCAAAATAAATTTCTCATTCTGAAGGGATACCAGGGAGCTCATCTGGAAATATATCTAGAAACTCATTAACTACCGTAATAGACTAAAGATTTGGTGGTTATGCATCTATATCATGAACACGAACAAGATGATAAATACAACCCTTAGTGATCATCCTCCTCGCCTTAAAATAGGAAATAAACATACCTTTCGGCATTGTTGTATCGCCTTTCCATTCCAGAATTGCCTCTCCTAGAAAGTGGAATCTAACAATCTTTATCTTACACTCAACATTAGCATAACAAGATGCTAACCAGTCCATACCCATAATGATGTCGAAATCGACCATCTCTAACTCTACCATGTCTACAGAGGTTTGACGGTCGATAATTTCTACCGTGCAACCTAAATAGACTCTCCTAGCAATAATAGACTCACCAACTGGTGTGGATACAATAAAGGGTCGATCTAATGACTCTGCTACTATACACAACTTCCCTGCAATAAATGGGGTAATAGAAGATAGAGTAGATCCAGGATCTATCAAAGTATAAACACAATGAGAACAAATAATTAATGCACCTGTCATAACATTTGGTAATGACTCCGAGCCCTATCGGCCAGTTAGTGAATATGTACGGTTCTGGCTCCTACCAGAACTAGATGCTCCCTCTCTGCCTCCGCCTCTTCCTTTACCTGCTGAAGTTTGGAGTCCACGCCCTGTAGGCTGTGCTGATGAGGAGGAACCTACTACTGACCAAGTTGATTGACCTATACCCCCCTGACCTATGGTCGGGCAGTTCATCCACCCATGCCTCTGCTGTCCACAAGAATAATAACCTGTGGAACCTTTCCTGCACCTCCCAAAATGCATCCTACCGCAAGTAACGCAATGCGGGGGTGTTGTTTTAGCCTGGCCTGAGCCTCTCTGCTGCTAAGAGCCTGATACTCGTGAACCCTCGCCTAGGCCTGACTGTCCTTGACGATGAAATCTACTACCATGGAACTGTTGTGGTGGAGGTCTAGGTAGCCTACTAGAATATCGAGGACTGGGACCACCCTAAAAATCTCAATGTGAACCAGCGGGCCTATCCCTCTTCTGTCTCTCTCTATCGACCCTCTCAGTCATATACTGTAGATGTCGGCGATCCTCTATGCCTTGGGCAAAGGCCTAAATTTGCGAGATATCCATATTATCATTTAGTGCAGCAGTAGAACAAGCGTCGATATTGTCTGAGTCAAGCCCTCCCACAAATCTACGAACCCTGTCATACATCGTATAAACAAATGATGGTGCATATCTAGACAATGAATCAAATCTCAGCCCGTACTCTCGGTCACTCATGCTGCCCTGTCGGAGCTTCAAAAACTGGTCCACCCAGACATCCCTAATCTCTCGAGGCAAATAGTGATCTATGAAAGCTTCTGCAAAGCTATCCCAAGTGGTAGAGATGCATCTTTTCCCCCAGATCTCTCCTAGCTTTAGTACCAAAATACTGCAACATCACGTAATCAAAATGCTGCTAACTCAACTGACTCAGTCGCTGAGGCATGCATGACTCTGAAGATCCTATGAAGCTGATCAACAAAGTGATGAGGGTCCTCTCTGCGATCTATCCCTATAAACTTTGGAGGATTCAAGGCAAGAAATTCACGAACTCTCGAACTTTCCGGCCTTTCATAAGGTCCGGCAACATCTGGCGCAACTGGTTGGCGCTGTACAACTACTAATTGTGCTAACATACATATTGCACTCTTGAAATCCTGGTCAGATTGAATAAGAGGAACTAGATGTGGTACTGCTGGTGGAGTCGGGGGTCCTGTAGCCCTCGGAGGCTCCTAAAGCGGTGGAGAAGCTATAGGGGGCTGAGAAGATGTATCCCCCTGGATTTCACAATGGGCTACCTTCAACTGTGGTACCTTGCTAGTGCCCTCGCCTGCAGCTATATCTAGCCCCTGGCTAGCTGTTGTCTATCTGGTGTCCACCATCTCTATCTACATACAAATATCAATTATAAGCCAGAAACCTCAACCCTTAAGATACCGCTCTATAGCACGAGCTGAGCAAATGAAGGATAGTAATTCTACAGTGCCCGGTAGCTTCTTGCTTATCCAAATGTGGTGCACAACACATTTATAAACAAGACTCTACTAGACATGGCCTGCAGGTTTCCTAGGATACAACGTTGCTCTGATACCAAGTTTGTCACGCTCCAAACTTAAGGGGCGCAACTGGCTTCTAATTACAGAACTCAGGTCCGAACCGAACCTGCTGAACCATTTGCTATTAGCGCATGGAAGCCATACGCAATCAATAAAACAAACAAGTATATCTCATCTTAAAATTAATCCCTCAGCTGGCAAGGTCCCTGTCAACAGATCTACAAAAGAACCAGTTACACCCAAGAGTTCATATAAAGAAATAGTCAACTAGCACAGAAGTCCTGATTGGGCCGACGAGACCACCATAATCTCTATAGCGAAACTGAAAGTATGTATATATCAATACAATACATCAAACAGCTAACAAGAATCAGCAAACCAACAAACTAGGCCAGCATGGCCATAATGTAGATTTACACCCAACACACTAGTCTGCAAGCCTCTAAGAGTAGTAAAATTGGTGGGATAGGGCCCCAGCCTACCAATAAAAATATATACAACAAAATCTAACAAACCTCCCAACTCTAGCAGCTCCAGAGGAAAGGGGCTAGCCAACCAGATAGAAGTCAATCCTGCTGCTGAGAAGGTCTATTGGGTCGTCTGTCAGGTCCTGCATACATGAATGTAGTCCCCCCAGGTAATGGGGCGTCAGTACAAAATAATGTACAGAGTATGAAAAGTTATAGACTAAATGAGTAAGTATCAAAATATACCAACAACAATTAGGTATGGAAATCAAATTTAGATAAGCATGTTAACCCACTACTGAATCTAAAAAAATACAATAATGATGAAACAACAACCTAACCAAGCCCCGATAAGCTCGGTAGGTACAAATAACATACCACCTACCTAGGCCCCCATAAGCCCAGAAGGTGCCAAATCAATCTACATAAATCTATCGGTTGCCCCTTGTCTTTGTACGAAGTCACATAGCCCTTTTTGGCAATGATATAGACCTGTAGGCAGCGCATATCTCTCTTAGGCAACATTATAGCTCTGTGGGCTGCACGTAGCCCTCGTTTCCATCACATAGCCCTGTAGGCAACACATAGCTCTCTTTTGCATCAAAATAGCCCCGTAGGCAGTGCATAGCCCTCTTAGGCAACATCATATCTTTTTAGGCTTCACATAGCCCTCTTTTGCATCACATAGCCCTGTAGGCAACACTTAGCCCTCTTTGTCATCAAAATAGCCCCGTAGGCAACACATAACACTCTTTGGCATCAATATAGCCCCATGGGCAACACATAGCCCTCTTAGGAAATAACATAGTCCTATTAGACAACATCATAGCCCCCATAGGAAGTTCATTGCTCAACAGCTAACCACAATAGCCCCAAGGTCGATAACAAACAATTGAATAAGCTAAAGGTGAGCAATTTAGCTATAGACAATATATATATATAGTTTCCAAGTCGTTCCTAACTCAGGGTCATTCTTAACAGTTTATGAGTCCCTATAATGAGGGTTTATAACTACTCAATGAGCCAACCATTCACAATTACATCTACAAGATCACCAACATTAACTACCCTACTATATCACTCCCAAGCTCTAAGGAACTATGCCGAACGTAGGGAATAGCCTTAACATACCTTTTCCTTTATAATTTTTGCTGAAAATACCTCTGCCCGCACCACTACAACACTAAAAAAAAGGTTAAAATCAATCAGTAATTAAGGACAACAATTACTACGACAATCGATACGGATTTCTATCGTAAATTACTATCCAAGACCTAAGGTATCCATAAACTAATAAAAGATGGTTCCTACCTTTGTTAACACGCCCAGAACACTTAAATAAAATCTAACCACTGAAAAAACTCTGCTGCCATAAGCAAAAAAGTAGGTTGAGGTTATGAAGTCACTTAGCCGTATACTATACAAAGGGAAAGGCGTCGGTACGGAGTCACGTCAGCTATGGATATAGACTAGGCTATAAGGAACAGAGTCTTTAACTATGGACCGAGACTACACTAAGGAACAAGGAAGCTTGACTGAGAAAAGAAGCCGTGTCTAAACTAAATGGTGGGCAAGGGCCCGTACTCTCTCTTCTGACCTCCACGGAGCTACACCGTCCAATTCACCATGAAAACTATACCAAAACGATGAGCTCGGGAAGTAGGGCAACTTTTTATAAGGTGCCAAGAAGAGAATATGAACACACAAGGATGATTTGAGGAGAATTTATCTAATTTTTGTGGGTTTCTTACGAGTTTGAATGAAGGAAAATGAAGAATATGCTATCTTATAAGCTTCCACCGACTTAGGGGACCCACCTCACGTGCCTGCTTGCGCAATCTCGCAAAAATATGAATATCTCTCTATTCTGAAGTCGTATGAACAAAACGTTTACTGCATTGATTTAATGGGTCATGGGCCCCATAACTCTTTATAGATTGGGAGAGAACTTCCGAGACATTTGACCCAAACTTCTGAGAAATCTTTAAAAAGGAACTTACGATAACTTTCGCCAACTTTCATTTTGTGACTTACCTTAATTCAAAACTTGAGATACAACCCTTGAACACTTAAAATATGACATACCAAATCATTCTTAATGTATTACTTACCCTCTTTGTCTTTCCACGAAGGTACGAGTTATTCTAGACGTTTTGAAAAGTCAGGGTGTTACAACATCTTTCTCTTTACTTGATCAAGCTTCTCAACAAGTGCTTTCACATTCTCCTACACACTCTATCGCTCCAAGGTCATTATCAAATATTCCAGTTGCATCATCTATCCCTTCATGTGAGCAACCTAATCATACAAACATGCCCTCTATTGTACCCCCTTTGGCTCCTCCACAAATAGAGCATGTACCATCCACTGACCCAACTGAGCATCTACCACCATCTACTGATTCCTCTTACCCGACCACAGATCCTTCTTATTTTCTCCCCTCGGACACCTCTCGTCATCATATAGTTGTTCAAAGTAAAACCAATTCCCTAAAACCAAAAGATCTTATAACATCTCGCCATTCTCTACTTCCTGATCCCTATCACATTCCAGAAGCTACAACTTATCATCAAGCCTCCAAATTTCCTGCATGGCACCATGCTATGCAGACAAATATTTTAGCACTTATGCGAAATCAGACATGGACATTAGTTCCACCAGCGTCTAACTCTAACATTATTGGTTGTAAATGGGTCTACATGATTAAGAGGAAAGTCGATGGATCAATTGAACGTCACAAAGCTCGTCTTGTAGCTAAAAGTTTTCACCAAGAGGAGGGTGTTGATTACTTTGATACTTTTAGTCCCGTCGTTATGCCCGCAACTGTTCGACTAATCGTGTCTTTAGCTGTGAAAAACAAGTGGTATGCAACTTGACATCAACAATGCGTTCTTAAATGGTGATCTCTCTGAGCAAGTGTTTATGGAGCAACCGAAATGATTCATTGATCCTCATCAGCCACATTTCGTATGCAAATTGAACAAGGCCTTATATGGCCTCAAACAAGCACCACGTCTTGGTTCAATAAGTTAAAGGTTTTTCTTCTCGGCATTGGCTTCCGCGCTTGTTTATCTGACTCTTCTCTTTCTGTACATCTAGCTTGTAAGCATACAACATATCTTCTTGTCTATGTGGATGACCTTATTATAACTGGTAGTGATAGCGATTTCATCACTACATTTATTCACACTCTTGATCAGCAATTCTCTCTCAAAGATCTTGGTTCCTTAAATTATTTTCTTGGTATTGAAATCTCTCCAACATCAAATGGGATCATTTTATCTCAAGGCAGGTATATTCGTGACTTACTTCGTCGAGCAAACATGGCTGATGCTAAGCCTAATTCTAGTCCGACTGAACCTGGATCACGACTTATTCTTTCTAGTGATCCTATGCCTGATGCTCATTTATATCGTAGTGTCGTTGGTGCTTGATCTTAGGCACATTTATATGCCTAAGTTGTCAATATGTGCCATTAATCGATAAGATTGAAGAATGATCTCTAGTCATTAGCTTAATTTTAAGTGTAACTTATGATGATTGTGCACTTACACATATGGTTAGTTGTTTCAGGAGCTCTCGAGGGAATTGGAGTCAACTTGAATAAAAAAGAGGCAAAAGAGCAAGAGAAAATGGCAAAGGATGAAGGTCCCAGGGCCAGGCGCACTGCTAGGCGCGAGGCGCCAAGGGCCAACATTCAGGGGCCTCTCTCAGGCGCGCTGAGAGGCGCGATGCGCCAAGGCCCAACATTCAGGGGCCTTTCTCAGGCGCTCTGAGAGGCGCGACGCGCAAAGGTGGAAAATTCAAAGGCAAGTTTTGGGCACGATGGTAGGCGTGATACGCCAGTGGGATCCCAACTTTTCCAGCTTAAAAGTCTTAAAAAAGGAGTCCTAATTGTAATAGACTTTGGCTCTAATTTTCCTACCATTATAAATAGACCCTTAGGGCTCCATAAGGTTTGTTCGACTTTTGATTTAGTGTGCAAGGGCAAGAATTCAAGTTTGTAGTAGGTTTTAATCCTTTAACTCTTCTATTTTCCAGAAATTGCATGAACTATTGTATTTTCTTGTTTTCTAATAGCATGAGTGGCTAAACGCTCTAATTCTGGGGCTGTAGCTATGAATGAATTGTTGATTATTAAAGGCTATTATTATTAAGTCTTGGTTGTCATTATAAGTTACTTTTATATTCTTGTTTTAGTATTTATTGACTGGCCATCTAGAGATAAATATATTGTATAATCTTAAAATCAGGAGAGGAGAGGTTAGATAGATGAGAGAATATAGAGAGCTCGGTCCACCCATTAAATTGAGGTGATTAGTGTTCAAGAGTGAAGCCCAGACGAACACCTTTCTTGGTTACGAAATAGGATGAAATATAAATGCTCGCCAGTTAGTCTATTTATCCCCTCTCAATGATGTAGTTAGATAACTAACTGGGGTAGGCGACGAGAGGTGTATAACCCGGATCATACCATCAGCCCTATAAACCAGTAACTTGACAACTGATATTAATTCTAAGCCAATAATATGATACATGAGACTCAGTATATGCTGCAGCCCTGTAATTTCTTTTAACTTGCTTGAAACATTATATCAAAGTCGTACACAATTAGTTATGTTTATTTAGTTCATAATTAGTAGTAGTTAACAATCAATCATCAACTCTTGAAAAGGTTACTTTTACTTTTATTTGTAGAGTTAAGTGTTAAATATAAATTGATCATAAGTCCCTTGGGAACGATAACTCGTTTCTTAAAGAATCTATATTACTTGCGCGACCACGTACACTTGCGTGTATACTAGGGAGCAACAGTGCTCTTCAATATATTACCATCACTAGGCCAGAAATATCCTACGTAGTCAATCGAGTATGCCAATTTATGCAATTACCCACTATTGCTCATTGATCAACTTTCAAACGCATACTTCGATATCTAAAAGGATCCATTCATGATGGACTCTTACTACGACCTATGTCTGATTCTAGTCTTATGGCCTTTTCAGATGCTGGTTGGATCTCTGATTTTGATGATAGTCGCTCCCAACATGGCTTTGTACTATTCTATGGAGGTAACTTAATCAGTTGGTTTTCGCGAAAACAAAAGGATGTCGCCCGCTCAAGTACTGAAGCTGAGTATCGTTCTTTAGCCTTTGCAACTACTGAATTAATCTGGGTCCAACAACTTATAAGTGAACTATGTGCTCCTCTCACTGCACCTCCCATAGTCTTTTGTTATAATCTTAGTCCACAATTTTTATCTCGGAATTCTGTCATTCATCAACAATCAAAGTATATTCGTCTTGATTATCACTTCAGCTGAGAGATGGTTGAAGATTAATCTTTAGTGGTTCGCCATGTTTCATCACAAAATCATATTGCAGTTATCTTTACCAAAGTTGTTGGCACAAGTAGGTTCTTCAATCTTCGATCCAAGTTCATGGTTCGCTCCGAAACATGATCTTGCAGGGGGCTATTAGAGTCCATCATCAACTAGAATTTGATTCTTGTAGCTTATTCTTTGTAAGAAAAGGATTACTCTTCCTTTAGAATACGTAGTATATAAAGATTCTTATATTAATCATAAACATGTACAAAGTCTATAAATAAAAGGAACAAACGGCAGAACAATCAATCTTCTCTTATTTTCTCAAACTCCTCTTGTTCTTAATCTTATTAGGGACACACCGTCATGAACCGACCATGGAGATAACTCGACAGGAACATCTACCAGCAACCACCATACCCAGGCACAAACCTGCTTTAGTGGAATTGGGTCAATTTTGTGGTGACAACTCAGAGGCTTGGATAGTCCAAGCGGAACGATACTTTGACTTTTATAAAATTGAGGATGATCAGAGACTGACCATGGCGTCATTTTTTCTCGACGGTGAAGCACTGGAATGGTACAAATGGTTGTTTAGGAACAAGCAATTAGTTGATTGGCCACATTTTGTTGAAAAGGTGTGAATCCAGTTCAAACAGACGGGTTTGGAGTCGGCGGAGGAAAGATTGGCAAAACTCCGACAAGTTACCACAGTCTCAAATCTGCAAGGACGGTTTGAAGCCATCGCGAATGAGACTGATGATATTTCTGATAGGCTTATGCTTCGCCTCTTTATATCTGGACTGAGAGAGGACATCAAAACTCAGTACTGATGTCCCCTTCAATCATGTATCCTCTGAAAAATAAAAAATATAAGCAAACATACTCACAGACCCACGGAAAAAGGGAAAAAAGTAACTCACACACAACACTAAAATACTACCAAGATACGGGAAGAAAAAAATTCACCCTCACATATTTTATATATATACATATATATATATTCTATTTACAAACAAAGGTTGAGTCGAGGTTCACCTTTGTGGTTCCTTATTAGAATTATTTCATTTTTGTGAATTGAATTTTTGCAAGAGGTACCATTTAAATTTTATTGTATATTTTAATTTTTATGATTATATATTACTTGATTCCAATGTTATGAAATTTGCTCGAATTTTATGTGTGTTTAATTTTGACACAATAATATTGAAATATTAACTATTTATTCTATTATACATTATTTTTCATCTTGTACCATATGAAGTTATCAATTAAGTACCTCTTATGTCCAACCAAAATCAACTAAATGTCTGAGAGAATTATTCTAATAGTTTGTTTAGTCAACTTTATCTAATGTTAAAAAATATTTATTTTAGAAAAGTTAAGAGATGAATAGTTACAAATTTTTACTTTTTATTTTAATTGTATTTTTTCATAACTTGTAAGTATACTAAAAATGTAAGTGCATCTACATCGAATTTGAAAATTAAAAAAATAACTCTTTGTTTGTTTAAGATTTTGAATTTTATTATGTAAATAGTATTCATGAATATAAACAGTAAAAAGTAATTTAATCATTAATAATCCATTTAAGCTTTCTAGAAATAGGTATTAGGATATACGACCTGTTAAAAATAATTGTTTCGATTACGAATGTGGCTACACATCTTTTTTTTGAAATATTAGGATAAACTCAAGGATGCAGTGACGCACCTTGTTCAAAAATATAATTAACTTTCATTAATTTAAAGTAGAGACTTATAGACAAAAAAATATTTAGTGTGATGCAAAGAAGATAGTTATGTCTCTAAATGTCAAGATCAAGAATGGGTTACACATCTAGGTCGAGACCAAATAAAAGTTCAACAAAAAAAATGCGAGTAAATCATGACTTATAAAAATATATATCCAAAAGATCATTAAAATAAGTATAAGTTAATAAAAGCGACTGTGCTAGAACCACGGGACTCGAGGGATGCCTAATACCTTCCCCTCATACAACATAATTCCTTATCCAAATTTCTAGTTCGCAGACCAAATAATGAGTCATTTCCTTTTGATTAGAGATTAAAGAAAAGGTGACTTGGAACATCATAACTCAATTCCAAGTGGTGACTCTAAAAAATAAAAATAGTCTCTAATCAATACAGTCACTTAAATTGGAAAAACCTTTTTGGCGTGCGAAAAGGGGTGTGACAGAAGCCATCTATGGTCCGTACAAAAGTCTACGGGTCGTAGAACCTCTCATAGGAACATGCTAAGTTTTCTGGATTTCTTAAGTTTGGGATTGCGGACCGTTTCTACAATCCGTGAGAATTTTGATGGTCGTCATGCTCGTCCGTAGAAAGTTTACTGGGAGTGTTATCAAACTTGGTTTTCGCAAGGCCCTTCTACAGATCGTAGATGTTTCTACGACTCGTAGGTTGTCTCATGAACTTTAGACCTGGGAACCAATTTTCAAGGGCATGGTTCCATAGACCCACCTACGGCCCGTAGATACCTCTACGGGTGGTAGATTTCTTTCGTGGCACCAGACTGCAGAAAATTTGGAAGGTCTGATTCGAGGAAGAATTTCCGGGATGTTACATTGGTGACCTTTTTATATTGATATTTTTTTCTATTTTGTTGTTTAAATATGTTTACAAGATTGAGTAAAGTAAAAAAACAATACTACTAAAGAAATATCACTTTCTCCCGTATTTATAATTTAAATGTATTTTGAAATGTTTCAATAATGGTCATTTTGGTCTCAAAAACAATTAGCTCTATGACAATGTGTATTAATCATTTAAAAGCACGTATCCAATGTTTTTTCAATTATAATTATTTACTCAAAATATTAATTTAGTAATATTAATTTTATTTTACAACATCGTATAGTATATTATATGATACACATGTGCTACACACGTACCATGATTATATTAAAAGTAAGAACTCCAACAATTCAATAATATATTATAACTAAGTAATGCACTATAGGGGAGGGAGGAGAAAGCATATTTAAGAGGTATAAATAAGAGATTTTATGAGTGACTTTTTTATTTTTACGTATTACAATTATTTTTAATTTTTTCTTTAAGCAAATTGGAAAAAAATAATTTTAAATGGAGGGCAAAGAGAAATGTCTGATCACCTTATCTATATCTAGATTTATATTATAAATAGTTATATGTGTTTTTCGGATATTGATATGACAAGTTTTAGTAGTAACCATAAGAAAGTTTACATCCACTATTCATAGGAACTTATACTTCATCATTCTATTGATAACTATTTATTTAATTTTTTTATTTAATAATATTGACATTATTTTTAAAAATAGTGTAGTACATGGATTGATATTCATGTGCAACACACGTGCATTAAAACTAGTTTGATGGATATCAATACTGAACAAACAAATCCTTAGAGAACAGTTGGAAAAGACCTATTAAGACTGAGATACATATATATAGGGGCAAATCAAAGCGCTCAAATGAAAATATAGTTTGTCATTGCAGATTCAGTTTTGACAAGCTTGATGAATATCAACACTGAACAAACAAATCCTTAGATAACAGTAGTAAAAGTCATATTAAGAGCGAGATACATACATATACAGGGGAAAATCAAAGCGCTTATATGAAAAAATATTTGTAACAACCTTCTGTAAATTGTAAATTTGAAATTTGGATGAACAAATTAAGAAACTATTTGAGGGGTTTTAGTAAAAAACATTGCACATATAAGATCACTTATAGCATAAAAAGTGTTATATTATAGATTGTGGCAATTTAAATGTGTCATGATTTCGTTCTTATCTGGGTCGTAACTAAACTCATATAAGACAACATATAGATAATACAAAATTAATTGAATTTAGTTGAATTTGGTGTTAGATTTTTAATTTCAAGATATTTTTTCAAACTAGTTTCTGGGCACGTGCGCTGCATGTGTAGGCCTGTTTGACAATATAATTTGCTATCTAAAAATAACAATTTTTTCCTTGCATAAATTTTTTATTAGAAATTTTTAGGGGTTATAAAATATAATTAAAAAGTCATCATATTACTTATCTCCCAGAGATAAGATAATGTTTGTCATAAGCATCGATTTCATTTTTTTCAGACTTATGCACAGCATGTCTAGTGTATATGAATCTTTCTCATTGTAATTGGATGAACGGTACATTTAGTGTAAATTATTCAATATTTTTAATCAGTTAATCTAATTAATACATCTAAGAATTGGATATGTAATTAAGATAGAATAACGGCTTCCGTTCTTAGAAGAAAATGATATTTCCAAGGCAAGTGGGAAAGTTTTAATATAGACGACAGGACAAATATTTGCACTAACGTTATCTTAAACTTTTGTATTAAAATTATTTACTCATCAAAAAAATCTCCTATAGAAAAGTGTGTTGAAGAAATTTAAACTAATTAATTTTTTTTTCTGAGATCAATTTTTTTTTCTCTTAAGGATGCAATTCACTTTTTTCCTGTTTTTTGTCATCAAGCAAATTTCGGCAAGACTGTTAATCAATAGCCATAAACTTTGAAAAAGACTTAGCTAATGTCGAGAAAGAAATATGTAATAGTTATGAATTTGCAAGTTGATTCCTTGAGAATACTTGTTGAATTATTTTTTTGTAAGTAGTATAGAGATTCGAACAACATATGTCTTCTTATGATCATAGGCGTATCCAAGATTTTTAGATGATGGGTGCACTATTATAAAAAGGTTGATCTATGATATAAATTTGATCGGTTCGATATTTAGGTTCTTACTACTGAAAACCGTTAAAATTTTAAAATTATTGGTCTAAAATATATATATATATATATTGAATTGATTAAAATGCCAAAAGTGATACCAATTACCACTTAGAGAAGTGTTATCTAATTTTAGAAAGAAAAATAAAATAAGATAACTATAAAATTCAAGTTTCTAACCTCTCGGAGAGAGGTGCACCCAGTCATAATCGTGTTATGTGATACTCCAAGTGTGGGTTCACACATCTATATTTCAATATTTAAAAAAAATATAACACTACTATATATAATTTCGGGAGGGGACCATGGGTTCACGTGAACCCGGTGACCCCTCTTAGATACGCCTCTGCTTATGATGGCTAGTAAATCATTATGAATTTTATGAAATATATCTACAAAGAAATATATGTAACAGTATCATTGTTAGTTCAGTCATAATAAAATCACTTTATAAGCAAATAAGAAGAACAATCTCAAATTCATGTTCCATATTACATAAAATATGCTAAAAAAATTAATAAATGCTAAAACTTGTTTTTCTGCACAAAATACCTAAAGCAATAAGTTTTAAAATTTCATAGAACAATAAAATTTTAGTTATACAATATAACGAAGATGCATAATGCATCAGTAATATTGTCTTTTCTTCTTTTTACTTCAACATTTTCTTCAATTCTTCCTCTTCCGAATTGAGACTATGTAGTTACAAATGACATATGAATTGATTTTGAATTCATATATAAATAAGAGATGGTTTATGAAGTAACTATAGTAAGAATGATAATTTATAAAAATGAACATCACATTCACAAATTATCAGTTATTCGATTACCACAGTCATACCCAACCCAACTTGTTGTAAAGAACAAAAATCTTAAATATCTAAAAAAAAAATTACATCACAGGCACGTAGATGAATGTCATCTTATACAAAAAATTGTTTTTTCTTATATACAATCGATTACCCAAGAAAGAATTGGTACATCAATTTGTGCACCGTCCTTCAATTGAAAATAAATAAATAAAAATTAAATAAAAAGTTATAACATTACATGTTGACTTTGTTTTTTATGTACCTTTTTGAAGAATTCATTGAATATACCAAAATACTACAAGCAACCTTCAAATTGTTACAATTCCAACCAAAAGTACCTATACAAACATAAAAGAAAACAACTTATATAAATGACCGAACAAAAATATCTTTTATCATCAAAGAAGTATCAAATTAGGATGAATACACTTAGTACAAATATGACCATCTAAGTGAATCATTATAGATGAAACTTTTATGTATAATTTTTTTAATTAATGACACCTCTTCAAATTCTTTACTTCTATATTAAACAATAGAGTTTATTTAGAAGAGAAAATGTAGCTATTTTAGAAGAAGAAAATTCGGTTAAATTATTTTATCAATCATAACTTTTCAAATTTTTCCGTTATGAGATTCATAGTTATAATTAAAAGTAATATCAATGTACTCATTTATCAAGAAAATAATAATTTAATCATTAAAGGGCTTAAGGACTTCAAATTCTACCATTAAGTAGTTAAAATAATTGTATTTAATTAAATAATTAATCAAATTTTAATTTAGTAGAAGGTCAAAATGATAATTCAACTTTTCACTTTAGAGCTTCTCACTTATAATAATATATGATGATATCTTTCTGAATATTGAGATTTCGTATTGTTAATAAAAAGTTATGTATTAGAAAGAAAAAAATTAGGTGTGAAAGCTATCAAATGGTGAATGAAAATTAACTTTCTTGATTGACGTTGGTTATAAATATTATTTACTAATCACAATTTGCATTGCAATATTAGTCATTAACTTCTGAGAGTTACAAGATTTAATTGAAAATTACTTCATCTGTTTCAATTAATATGAAGTTGTTTGATTGGTCAAGGAATTTAAAACTAAAGGAAGATTGTAATTAATGTAGTGAAAATGATAGCAAATAATAGTTAACAATCGTGGCACAACATGTAATTGACAAATAATTGCTTGTTTATTGAAATTTCTTTTATCCGACAATCATAAGAAAATAAATCATATTTTTTTAATCCTAACCCATAAGTAGATAAGTCAATCTTTCACCCAACAACGACGATAAATAATAAAGCAAAGAAAATTAAAATAATAGAGTAATCAGTCGTATATCAAGCTTTCATAAAAACATATATAAAGTGTGGAAAATATCAAGAATGCACATAATTTTGTGTCACCAATGCAAAAACATCTAAGACGAACTATAATTGTTCAACAAACTATTTAGATATCTAAAAGACTATTAAATAAGTTAGCGATCCTTCACTTATTATACCTACTGAAAATATTGGTATTAAGGACAACCTATCTTATGAGGAGGTACCCGTTGAGATACCTGATCGTCAGGTTTGCAAGTTGAGAACCAAGGAGGTAGCATCAGTCAAGGTCTTATGGAACAATCAGTTTGTTAAGGAAGCTACTTGGGAAGCTGAGGAGGATATGAAGAAGAGATACCCACATCTCTTTGAGTCCGGAGAGTCTGTTCTTGGTACTTTTTAAATTGAAATGTTGTGTTAATTTGCATGTTGGGTGTTTGAGTTGGGTGTTAGATGTTGCCACCCTTAGTCTACTAAGAGTAATCTCATTCGAGGACAAATATTTGCAATGGGGATATATTGTAACATCCCACCTTAGAAAGAGCTAAATTTAGAAAGAACTAATTTGGAAAGAGCTAATTTGAGATTTGTTCAAGTTAAGCTTAAGTTGTGAGGTTTGGATCAACTTAAAATGACCATAACTTTAAGTACATGATGAGTTAGGTGTCCCATAAGATATGAAATGAAAGTTCTTTGAATCCTCTTTCCAACGCCACCAAGTTTGCTAAATTTTGAGTTCGGATGAGGGAGATATGCATGTTTGATGTCAGACAGTTAAGGAAATTTACCCGAATTAATGAGGGGTATTTTGGTTTTTTCATTACCCCATCAGCTTTAAATATTTTAAGTAATATTTTTGGGGTCTAAACTGATTTGGGCCAGTTTTTACAACTATAAACTACGCTTAGGGTTTTGAGAGGAGTTCAAGAGAAGAGGTCCAAGGCGTTCGTCAAGATTCTTGATATTTGTCGAGGAATTTCACCAAATTAAGGTATGTAAGCTTTCATAGTGTGGGTTCGTTCACCCGCACGCCAATCATGTAAATTACATCCTTAATTTTGTTCTTGAGGTTGAATGATTTGAATTCTTGATGGTTGTTCTTGTGGTTTTGTTCTTCATGTTTTGCTTTTCGAGTTTGGTGAATTCTTGAGATGAGGATTTCGATCTTTGAGGGTTGTTCTTGAAGTAAAGTGAGTAGATTCTTATGTACTTGTATTGGATAAATGAATCTAAGGAAAATTTGAGGATAACAATTGATTCTAGTCGAATTAGGGTCAGAAAATAAGAAGAAAAAATCATCAGATTGATCTGGGAAAGGCTGGAGCGGCGCGCCCCAGATGCACCAGAAGGTCTGGCGTGGCACGCCAGCAGTGCGCCAAGATTGATTCTCTGAAGTTGAGGGGCTGACGCCCCGTGCCAGCAGTGCGCTAGGGTCGCCTGCTCCTACCCTTTTTAAGGTGTACCTTTACTCCTTTATGATTTTAACTACTCTAAACTACATCTAAACATCGAGAGTTCCTTCATAACATGAATCATAACCCCTGAATTCATAATTCCAATTCAAGGTAGAGTTAAGAATAAAGTCTTGAGAGTTCTTTCGAGTCATTTTGAAAAGTCTTTCACAATCTTTTAAAACTTGTTTAAAGACTTGAGTTTGAGGATGAGGAGAGTTGAGTTACATTTTTCAAAATGAATATATGGGAACTAAGTATTCCCAAGAGTAAATGTTTTTTACATTTAAAATGAGAGGAAACATCGATTTCCAAATGAGTTCATGAGTAGTTTTTGAGTATAATCTCTTTTAAGAGAACTTTTGAGTAATAATCTCACAGCTTGAGGATGAGAATTTTTTTTTAAACATATGAGCTGAGTATATTATTAGGAGTAGTATTGAACACCGATATGGGGACGAGTTCATACAACTCAATGTCCTCATAAACCATGTAGCCAACGTGGGTAGAAAGAGTTATAATTTTTAGATGAGTCCTTATTGTTTTTAAATAATACTTTAGTGGATCAACTTAGTTGAGGATGTCTTATACTCCAGCAAGGTATAGTACAATTCTGGCAGCGTTGGCGAGAAACTGTATCATCACATAGCTCATAGTGATGGTTGTCGGTTAGAGAATCTCCTAATTTGAGTTATCTTGTATATTTACATATAAATAAGAGTTATTATTGTATATTTAAATACATTGAGTTCTTATCTACTATTTTAAATGCTTTATATAAACTGCATCTTTATTGTTGTTTTTATACTTTATTAAGTTGAGTAGCCATGTGTTGAGGTTGAGTTGAGTAGAGTTGAGGCGAGTGTGTTACCTTATTTCCAAGTTCAAGCTTTTATGTTAGGTTCAGCATTCCCCTTACATGCTCGTACATTCAATGTACTGATGCCATTTTGCTTGCACCATTTCATGATGCATATACAAGAGATCAAGGTCATCAATATGCGCTTTGTTGATACCATAGCAGTTCGAGTTAGCTTTCGTGATCCTCCTTGCTTCCGGAGGATCCCTTATTTATTTCTATTATTTCAATTTTATTAGGATGTTCGGGGGTCTTTTCCCGACATCCCTCATAGTATAGAGGCATCATAGATAGACAATAGTAGTTCAGGAGTCTTTTTCATTTCCATTTTTATTGTTTCAGACTCGAGTTGCCTTCGTTTGGCCAGTTGAATATTCTTATATATTTATGAATTTATTATTTTGAGACATTCATGAGTTAAAACCTTACTTTGAAAGATCTTTTATTGTTGAGTAAGTCTTCCGCTGAGAATTGAGCCAGACCAAGGGTTTGATTGGGGCCAGCAATGGTTCTCGAGTGTCGGCCACGTCCAGGGTGTAGGCTCGGGGCGTGAAAATAATTCTTAAAGCATCAAAATGTTCACAAGAACTTTTACATTTTCATCAATATTCAACATTTCAATTTTTCTTTTCCTAGACTTAACTACCCAATTGGTACTCTCAAATCAAACACAAAAGAAGGAAAATCAATTGGACTAAGTGGTGGCAATCCTGGTAACTTTATTATTTTATCCTTAGCATCATAATTTTTGAAATATTCAGAATAATCTGTGAATCTATATAGTACATCAAAAACTGTGATAGGTTTGATCCAAAATGATGTGGATGGAATTTTTTTTTGCCACTAAACCAATCCTGTAATGACCCTCCAGGTCATTGTTAAATTAAAGCTTTCATTCCATCGTTTAGAGCGTTCCTGTAACGACCCCAAGTCATTTATGACTTGCTCGCATGGACTGTTCGGTGACCTGGTCGTTCGTTTGGGTTTTAGGCCCGTTTCTCTGTTTTGGAGATTTTATAACTTGAAAAGTTGGCTTTGGTCAACCTTCTTGGAAGACGTGCTCAGATGAAAATTTTGACTGCTAGGTTAGCTTCGAAATATCGATTTTGGTCTAGAAGGACCCTTTGTTCACTTCCCGAGGCTTTACATGCCCGTTGTGGAATCTGGCTCAAAACGATACTGGGTGTGGGACCCACTTTTCATCGAAGCGATCTCCAATGGAAATTCCGACTTCACCTTTGAGTCCGAAATATCATTTTCAATCAGATTACATATATGGTTTGTGTTTTTTCGACTCCGAACGAGTCCGGAACATCGAAATTTAAGTTTGAAGAGTTGTTGAATTCTAACGCGGTGGTGACGTGGCAGAGCCACGCGACGCCATGTGGCAGCGTGTTGAAATCTGGAAATTTCCAGATTTAAGGACAATTTTCGTCCATTTTTCTTTCCTCATCTTCAAACATAGATATCTCCTCCATTTTAAGCTCAAATTAGGTGATTCAAAAGGCTAATTTCAAGAGAATTTCGTGGGGAATTTAGAGGTGAGCTCAGAAACGCGAGGGGAGGCTTCGTTTGAGGTAAGGAATCGAATTTAGCTACTGCTAGAGTGATTTTCTGAATGAATTTTTGTTGAACTTTGAAAGGTTAGATCTTGATTATCTTAGGTCCGTTTTGAGTCATTCTTGAGGCTAACTTGTAGAGTTTTTCTCAAGGATCGTCGTG
>JAJOOS010012299.1:0-13923 GCA_029582725.1 Solanum chiquidenum
GTTCTCTTGAATCTTTTCACGAATAAAATGGCAGTCCACCTCGATGTGCTTCGTTCTTTCATGATACACTGGATTTGAGGCGATGTGAAGGGCAGCTTGATTATCACACCAAAGTTTCGATGGTGTGGGATACTTTAACCCAACTTCACTTAAGAGGTGATGTATCCACATAATCTCACTTGTGGATTGTGCCATAGCTCTATACTCGGATTCTGCACTAGATCGAGATACAACATTTTGTTTCTTACTTCTCCATGATACCAAATTTCCACCCACAAAGACACAGTAGCCAGTAGTAGACCAGCCCAATCAATGTCTGCAAAACACTCAATGCGAGTATGTTCATTGTTTTTATATACTATGCCAAGTCCAGGGGCGCCTTTCAAGTAACACAATATTTGTTCCAAAGCTGACCAATGTTTGATTGTAGGCGTGGACATGAACTGACTAACAATACTTATAGCAAAAGAAATATCCGGACGAGTTACTGTGAGATAGTTTAATTTCCCAACTAATCTCCTATATCTCTCTAGATCATCGAATGGATCACCATCATCTATTGTTAGCTGCGTATTGGGGACCACTGGAGTACTACAAGGCTTGGCTGCTGACTTTCCAATTATCTCAAGAAGGTCTAGGATATATTTCCTTTGAGATAAAAATATTCCCTTCTTGCTCCTACTTCTACTCCTAAGAAGTATTTCAACTGTTCCAAATCTTTCGTGTGAAACATAGAATGCAAGAATAACTTGAGAGAAGATATTCCTGCATAATCACTCCTAGTGATGACGATGTCATCCACATATACAACAAGAAGAATAATACCAACTGCTGATTGTCTGTAAAAGACTGAATGATCACAATTGCTCTGTTAGCGCAAACTTCTGAACTACCTCACTAAATTTCCCAAACCAAGCACGTGGACTCTGTTTCAGACCATACAAGGATTTCTTCAAGTGACAGACTTTCCCATTCTCCTCCTGAGCAACAAAACCGGGTGGTTGCTCCATATACACTTCTTCTTGGAGATCACCATGAAGAAATGCATTCTTGATATCCAACTAATGTAGCGGCCAATTTTGAGAAGCAACCAGAGAAATAAACAAGCGGACGGAAGTGAGTTTGGCCACCGGAGAAAAAGTATCAGAATAATCCACCCTATAAGTCTGAGCATATCCCTTAGCCACCAATCTGGCTTTAAGCCTAGCCACAGAACCATCAGGATTTACTTTGACTGTAAAAATCCATTTACATAACCCATTTACATCCCACTGCCTTCTTCCCTTTTGGTAAGTCCACCAAATTCCAAGTGTGATTTTCATCTAACGCATGTATCTCATCGAGCATTGCATCATACCACCCAGGGTGATTCAAAGCTTCTCGAACTGTTTTGGGTACAAAGATAGAATCTAGAGAAGCAATCAAAGAGCAAGATGCGGGAGACAAGTGGTCATATGAGATAAAATTAGCAATGGAATATATTGATGGACATTGACGCTTACCTTTGCGAAGAGCAATGGGAATGCCAAGATTTTCTGTTGGAGAGGGATTGACTGGAGGAGGATCTGATGACGAGAGAGTTGGTGCAGGACATGTATCATTGGTCACTTTTCGCCTCGAATAAACTTGAACTATCGGCAACTTTGTTTGAGCAAGAGGAACATCAGAAGACACAGTTTCCATTGATTGTTCAACACTACCAGGGACTTCCTTATGCTGTTCTGATCTCGATGGAGTGGTCCTATAAATGAGCCATTCTTTTTCTTCATGCTGCCCCTGAGTGGGAAAAGTGTCGGGAGAGGAAAAAAATGATATGCTTTCAGAGAACACCACATCTATCGACACCATATATCTGTTAAGGGTTGGAGAGTAGCACCGATAACCTTCTGTAAGCGAGAATATCCCAAAAAAACACACTTCAATGCCTTTGGATCTAGATTAGTAATATGGGTTCGCACATCACGAACATAACAAGTACTCCCAAACACCTTTGGTTCTAATGGAAATAATGGCTTATTAGGAAAGAGAACACCATAGGGAATATCACCATTAAGTACTGTGGATGGCATACGATTAATTAGAAAGCTAGTTGTGGATACCACATCCGCCCAAAATTGCTTAGGTACCTTAATTTGAAATAGCAAATCACGAGTTGTTGCGAGCAAATGCCTATTTTTTTCTCTCAGCCACTCTATTTTGAGAGGGTGTATCAACACATGAACATTGATGAAGGATACCATATTAATTCATGTAGTTCTGAAATGATGCTGACATGAATTCTTTAGCATTGTCACTCCTCAATATATGTACAGAAGCATTAAATTGTGTCTTAATCTCAGCACAAAAATTTGAGAAATGAGAGAACACTTCAGAACGATTTTTCATAAAGTAAATCCATGTCATTTGAGAAAAATCATCCACAAAAGTAATAAAATATCTGAACCCAACTTTAGACACAACATGGCATGGTCCCCAAACATCTGAATGAACTAATTCGAAAGCAAAATCAGCCCGCTTATTATTTCTAGGACTTAACGAGCTTCTATGGTGTTTTGCAAAATGACAAGACTCACAGTCTATTGAAGGTACATTATGAAACTGAGGACATAATTTCTTCAAAACTGGAAGAGAAGGATGTCCCAAACGACAATGTGCTTCAAATGACGAGACCATACTAGATCAAGCAACTGATGGAGGCGCCCATTCATAAAGAATGTATAGACTGTCTGATACATGTCCTTTACCAATAATCTGCTTCGTCATAAAATCCTAAAAAAGACAATGATCGGGATATAATGAGACAAAACATTTTAGTTCTTTGGTAAGTTTACTCACAAAAATTAGATTAAAGGCAAGACTAGGTAAGCCTAGCACAAATGACAAAGTAATAGATGAAGTGGGGTTAACGGTCCCAAATCCCTCAATGGTATAACTAGACCCACAACTATGGTAATTGGGGATGGTACTTTATGTGCTCGGAATTTAGAATTTTTTTTGGGATTACGATCCAGTTACTTGAGGAGGAAATGAGACATTTGTTACCCGACTCAGTAAGGGCAGGGGCTGGCATTGATTCTTGATACTTTGTAAGTCTAGCATACTTATCAGCGGAGATTGTAACAGTTGAGGGTGAACTCGAAGTGGCAGCAACAGCGGCAGTCTGAGTCTGTTGGTTGCAAAGCTGTAATTTCTTACAGTTTCGCCTTATGTGCCCGGGTTCCTTACAATAGCGACAAGTATTGTCATTGTTCCATTTCCCAACATCATTGTTTCCTTCTTTGTTATTGTTCCACCTTCTGGCATCATTGTTATGGTTCCATTCCCTGCATCATTGTTATGATTCCATTTTTCTCCATCTTTGTTATTGTTCCATTTTCCTGCATCATTGTTGTTGTTCCATCTCCGTGCATTATTTCTACCTCCTCCTCCTTTTGCAACAAGCACATTAGTCTGTTGATTGGCTGGAGTACTCTGTATGTGCAACACCCGACTGAAAACATCTTTGAGAGAAGTGATCTCAGAACTGGAGAGAATCTGTGATTTAGCAGTCTCAAACTCAGAGGGGAGTCCGGCTAAAAAGCTCATTATCGCCATTTGTTCTCTCTGAGCTTGTTGAACCTTGATATCAGTACTGAATGGTAGAAGTACATTGAGTTCCTCGTAGGTTTTCTTGAACTCCATGAAGTATGTTGTGAGTGACTTAGCTTCCTTCTCAGAACGATAGAAAGCCTTAGAAACTATAGAAAGCCTTAGAAACTTCATAAATCTGTGATAAATTACGTTTTTCCAGAGTACAAATACTCTAAATAATCCATTAATTCTTTCACAAACTCACAGTGATTAACCAAACCAACCACTTCGTTATCAATAGAGTTTATGATTTGCAAGATTAGTCTAGCATCATCTCTAAGCCAAGCCTTTTTAGCATCATCGGTTGGAGGATCTTGTATAAGATGATCATCCTTTTCAACACTACGCAAATAGATCCTGATTTTTCTACTCCAATCTAAATAATTAGACCCATTTAATTTAGAATCTGTAATTTTGGATAATGCTGGAACAATTTCAGTCACGGCAGATTTATCCTTAGCCATTTTAACTAATGTTTAGCCAATAAATTGATCAAGAAGAACAAAGGATCAAAAAAATCTGCCACCAAACTGGTCGATAAGAGCAATAGATCGACACTAGAACTGACCAAAGCAGTCATAGAAGCAAAGGTAAAAATACAAACCCGGAAGTCGATGCTGGGACAGTAAGCGCAGATGTAATCTGCCTAACCCAAGAAGTCGAAACCTTTTCCCAAGATGCTAGGAAAAGTTCCAAATTTTTTTCTGAATCAAGATCTTGAGCCCTAGTGGCTCTGATACCATGTAATTCAACAAAAATTCTTATTCCATATATTAAAAACATTACATGTATATATACACTAGCAAGAAGTTATACCAAAGGTAAGAAAATATCCTACAGATCTCTCCTATGATACTGCTAACTATATTAGGTAATAGAATATTTACAACATTCTGTCACAGTTCTCAAGCATTTTCGACATTTTCGACAGGTTGGTGAATATTTTTTTAAAAGTCATTCATCTAATAGTTACTATCCCTTCAAAGGCTGAATTGCTAATTATGAAAGTCGGAGTCTCACATTCTCTTTGTGAATAAAGAGTTATCTGAAAGATGATAGCAGTTGAAGAAAATATTGACAGTAGCATATGTTATCATCTGCTTTGAGTCATAAGTGTTAGATATTCGCAGGTTAATCTTTCACTAGACAAAGTTCAACTATTTCATTCTCAGATGTTCATCACCAGATGCAGATATATTTAATTTCCCAACTCTTGAAGTTTGTAAAAGTGAAGTGGGATCATATAAAATATCTTTATTTTGTATATGTTGCTATGATTCAATGACACATAACATAATTAGTTCTATTTTCCTTTCAGTTTTCAGAAATCTTGTGAACATTTGGCGCTCTTCCTTTAATTGATTTTGCAAATACGTGTACTCATTACTGTTTTATCTCAATTTCTTAGGTGTAAGATTGTATCAAGAAGAATTCAATGAGAATACAAAAAGACTTTGTGAGCGAAATTCTCAAAGGTTAGTACTATATGGCAATTGGCAGCTGATAGTCATTTTTGTCGATGAGTGTGCCTACATTATATTATAGTATCTCTAGACTTGAGGATTGCAATTTTTCCCCATGGAAAAACCTTTTTGCTTCTGCAGGATTTTCACCTGTTGCATTTAGTAATATGATTGAAATCCAGGCTGAATGTGTTATTAGTTTCACGTTCAGAAGAGACAGACGTCACTTGTGCTATGCTGGAAGCAGCAGGAGCTCTTCTGAGCTGTGGCTTGGAGGTGCTGAGGAGCTTTTCTTCTGAAGCCAGAAGAGATCTTCTTTTAAAAGCAACTACTACTAGAGGTTTTGACTCTTCAATTTGATGTCTGCTAAAAAATCAGAATTACATTGCTGTCTGTGTCCCTGTACAATTTTACGTTTATGTCTCATTCTCCTTATGTAGTCTTGACTGTGTAGGCATGTGTTCCGCATTAAACAAATCCTAACTATCGTTGCTGTTATATAATCAGTTTGCTATATCTTTCTACATTTTTCTGTGTATCAATTGCTCTCTTTTCTATGTTTTGATACAATTGCTAAATTCTAACAAGTATTAAGATAATTTCTGGATAAGTACTGTCTGATCCTTGATTGATGAATGCTAATGCCGTCATTCGGTTGTTTGCTTGATGAAAATCATATGTAGTTGTATAGTAATGACCTGTTTTTCGGAGGAGTGTTGTGCTTTATCTTTGAATTTAGTAGGCCTAATAGGAGACGAGTTCTCTTTATTTTTGTTGTATTATATATTGAAACACTTTTAACTTACTTTTGTCATAGATTTAATTTTCAGTGCTTAATTATTTGTGCTTCGAGTTCATTTCAGATGTGAAAAAATTGAAAATAGTTTTGATGTTGCTTATGTGAAAATAAGGCCAGAATGGTTGGATTCATCAAGAATATTTAGTTAACCTTTAGGAGTGATTACTTTGTTAATTGGATTTCTTTTCTAACAATGTCTTTTTTTGTTTGCATTGTCGTTTTCATCTTTGTAGATTATCAAACATCTTTCGAGATGTGAGAGTGATTTTAGATCTGATCGTCTACTCTATTCTTTCTTTCCGTCTATTTCAGAGACAGAGATTCAATGGAGAGCAGGGAAGATGATGGATGAAATTGATCTCCAATAGAGCAGTATCCATGAAAATCAAAGAAACTGCTGACTCAAATCCTCCTCGAGGTATGTTATTTAATAATCTTGATGTTGTAGCATTATGTGCATTGTAGGCAATGAGTTGTGTATGTTGTGAAATTTAGTGTAAAAATGTGTATTATTCAGATTCAAATCTTTGGTGTGTGCACTTTCCGATAATTTGCGAGAACATGTAGTAATGTCTGCACTAAAAAGTTCACATGTACAAAAATCTGAAGAGTACTCCGTGACATATTGAATAGTCTAAAAGTTTATATATAATAGATTTCAAAAGCAGAGGATATTCTTAATAACTTCTTGAGCATCCTCTTTTTTCCCGTTACAATTGTGATTTATAATTGAATGAGTATTTTTTAGTGATAGTTTATTATTATTTATACAAACAAATTTTCTATGTTGGGTCCCATTGTAGAATTCAACTTTTACACTGATAATGTAAAAGATAACTGTACTCTTTGGCTGCCTTGACGTTGCAAATTTAAAGGAACTCCCTAATGAGAATGGATCGATTGACTCATTGAATAAAAGAACAAAGCTCTTCTAATTTTCTAAATAAACAATAGACTTTTATCACAATTTGCACATGCTTATACTTTGGTCTATTTTCATTTGATATAGATTTTCAACTGATGGAGAGGAGAAAGTGGTGGCTACAAGAGAGGGGGAGAAAAATGAGTAAGAAAAATTGAAAAAAAGGAGAACTAAAGGTGAAATTAGAGGTATTTTGTGCTAAGTATAGTATGCTTGGATCTCTATTGCTTCGAAAGAAACTTTGGCCAATTAACCATTACTGAACTTATCTTTTCATCTGTTCAGTTCGTCTCCTCTGGATTTTGAATGGATATAGTTTAACAATATTTTTCTAATTATCTCATTTTTTCTCTTACTTTATGCATGCCAACTGCAGGAAGCAACCAGATTCTCTATTTTTTCTTTGGTTTGCGCTCCTTGAAGATATGGCATGTCTTCTTTGAGACTTCTTAACTGATTAGCATAGCAGAAGCAATATTTTTTTATTTTGGATTAGAGATGGAAGAGGGGTATAATGAGAATACCGCATTCAGTGTTGAGGATTTGATGCACAACAACCCTGCAATGAAAAACAGACGTATCATTCAAGTTTAATTTTCGTTTGTTGAGGGGTATTTGCACCAAGATTTTAAGGTATCTGCTTTGTTGATTGACAAATACGGGGTGCTAAAATTCGCTGGTTCTAGGTTCGCAAATTCTTTAGCAGGCAAGTCTATTCTGCCTGATCGTGCTAAAACTTTGACATTTTCTTTCCACTAAGTAAACTTAATCTGTCTATAATAATATATGCTCAGATCATTCACACGACTCCCTAATAATGTAAAACACTCATCCATGAATTCAGCTTACATTGTTGGGAAAGTTAGATGGACTATGACTGGAGTTCAGGTGCTATATTCAATTTTTGTATAAGGTTATATCATATGTTTCAAGTATTTAGTTTGCTTATAATTTAGGACTCTGTATACATCTGTTGATTGTAAATAATAGCTTTCTCCTACTCAATTTTGCTTTATGTTTGATCATTAATGAAGAGCCAATTATAAGTAGATGAAAACCTAATTTATGCGTGTAGAAGGTGAATTTGACTCTGTACTGCTGCTACTGAACTATGGTGCTGCTTTCATTAGGTAGTTTTGCCTTTCATTTAAGAGATGAAACAATGTAGTATTTGTGTTGAATTTGATTGTCTAATTGAATCTTTCTGTGGCCTTCTTCTGTAGTATGGGAATTCAGAGTGTAGTCAATGAGAAAGCTGGCAGATCAGCAGGACTACACAATGGTATGTGCCAAGACAAAAACAGACTTGAGATCGCACATTGGACTGCTGACACTTATGCAACAATGGTTGCTGCTTCTATTGTATTTCGTGGAACTGATCATTCCTATTCTCATAGACTTCTCAATAAAGCCAAACAGGTACTAATCCTTCTTTATTTCTACCTGATATTGTAGGAGTTGTTCTCCGTGCGGCCCTTCTAAATATGCAGGCTACACTCAAAATAGGTGTCACGAGGTTACTATTTCTGATGATCAACCTTCTGTGTTATACATTGGTATTTATGCTTTCAGTTTTTGACACAATCTTATTATAGACTCAAGAAAAAATAATATTCATGTATTCCTCATGCTTTCCGACGAAACCAATTTCTGCTTACTTTATGAGACGATTTCGGGGAAATTGAAGGAGCTAAACTGGAAGCTCAAATGGGAAAGGGTAAAGAGTTCCCTGTAATCCTTGCAAGGAACATTGGAATCTCTGGTTATCAAGGTATGCGTGAATTGCGTTGTTTTACTGAAATCTCATTTTTTTATTGACAGTAGCATGTGTTATCATCTGCTTTGAGTCCCAAGTGTTAGAAATTCACAGGTTAAGAGAAAGTTCATCTATTTCATTCTCAGATGTTCATCACCACAGCGGTATCTCAATTGAACCACCCACGCCAATCTAGAAGCTGTGAAAGGTGACCAGTATGCAACTTTTCCAAGTTTTTGGGCTACCTCAATGATTCAGATTTTGAGTCAAATGGATATGCTGCACTCAGATAGGTATGTTGTGGTACATTTTCATCTAAATAAATGTTCAGTATTAAGATGACTTTTCGCTGTAAAATTCTGGAATTAATGTAGCTACTTCTGCTTCAGTTGTTAGCTGTACTCATCATGCAATGACTTTACATATAATTTAATGATACCTCTGACGATGTTATCACATACTCCCTCCGTTTAAAAAAGAATGACCTCTTTCCTTTTTTGGTAACATTTTACTTTTAGCTTTCTACGTGGCATGTTTAAGACCACAAGATTAAAGACAATTTTGTACATTTGACATAACTCTATTTTAGGACCATAAGATTCAAAAGTTTTCTTTATTTTCTTAAACTCCGTGCCAAGTCAAACCAGACCACTCTTTTTGAAACGGATGGAGTATAATTTAATGATACCTCTGACGTTATCGCTTCTGCAAGGCGTGCAACTGTTCAATCAATGATCAGTACAAACAGATCACTGTTGGGCCCGTGCTGAGCACGGGTCTAGGCCCTCTAGTAGATAATAAAAGAAAGTAATTTGCTGGTTAAGTCAAATAACAAGTGACATGGTTTTTTCTAAGAAAATTACTACCAACTCAAGAGTGTCAGACCACTCACCTATTTACAAACAAAAATTGGAATTTTAATTTACGTTTTTCTTTTTTATTTTGATTATTTAGTTTGTCTGGTTATTTTTATTGCATACATTTATTTATAAGTACATTATAAAATTCATTTTGAAATAATAACTACAGTATAAAATCAAGGTTTTGCTTCATTATTTGTCTTTAATTAATTTCAATGAAAAATACAAAATGTATATATTGATTTTATGTCTGTGTTGTATTTAATATTAAATTATTTACTACTCTCTATTTTAATAAACTTTTTTTAATTATAATTTGACCCGAATTAAGACGGTAAGAATATTTTTGAATTTTTTGAATCACGTGTACAAAAAAATTGAATCCATCTAATTATGTGTACAAATATACATAAAGACCTTGTGTCCTGCTCAATACGTTTCCCATTTATTTACATAATATATATGCAGTGTATAAATATTTACTTTATATTAGTAATGCAAAATGTTTCCCATTTATTTACATAATATGTATGCAGTGTATAAATATTTACTTTATATTAGTATGCAAAATATAGACACAGTGTATAGATATATTTTACTTATTGTTAAGAGGCATTGATAATAAAAAGCATTGCTAACTAATGAAAAAAATAAACAACAACAGAAAGAGAATGATTAATTATTCTATTTTTCGATCCAAATGCAGGACCTTGGTTGAACTAAGTTAAAAATATTTGAACTTGAGTAAGCTTTGATGGAAGAGTAATCGAAAGAGTAATATTTGTGATTGGCCAAACAATAGAAAACACCCTTGCTGTTGTAAAACATTGGGAAGTATATCTTGTTTCCTAGACCCTGTGCAACACATGTTTTCAAATACGATCCTCCAAAGCTCACAAACAATGTTTTATTATTGTCCAAACTTGTTAGTTGTTCCCTCTCCAACACTTTTCCTTTCAGTTTGTATCTCCAAACCTCTACATCCCATTCTTCACGACTTAAAAACACAACTAACATTCCTCCATTATCTACGTTTTCGGCTGTGTATGCCTTTCGAATTGATGTTTGTTTTGATCTCGGAAAATGTATTTCCAATTAGGTCTTTGTGCTGCTGAGTTTTTCTTGATGCTTAGTGTTCCCAAATTACCTTTATCTCCCAGTAAGTAGATAGTATTGTTTTTAAAAAATAACGGATTATTGGACGTAGATAGCCTTTTCCATCTTTTCTGATTTCGATTTCGATAGGCATCCCACCCTCACCTCAGGATGAGAGGACTTCTTAGAGCCCTAAGCTTTGTTCCCTTCGCAAGTGACCTGAAAGCCGGGCAGTAAAATCTCCTGTGTTGAAGAAGTAGTGATGCGTCCATTCAGTATCTCCAACTTTGATGATATATACATCTGGGACATAAATACCGGTTTCAAAACCAACAACAAAACAATCTGATGATGAGTCAGGAGGACATGAGAATGTCCAAGCAGAGCAAGAATTTCTGTGCTCCTCTAGTAGATCAGGGAGTTCAATTATGTCATTGCTAATAGGATTGAAAAAGAACATGCCGCGGCTGCCACTACTCATGAGCAACCAATTAGCTTTTGAGCTCCGAATTCGGGCACCCCTTAATTTTGGAATATTCGTCTTTTGGATAGTTACAGCATTGTACACTGGATCAAAGAATTCTACAGTGCCTGTCTCTCCCCGCAAGGTCATCAAACGAGGTGGAAGAGAAGGAGGTATTAAGGGAGCGTAGCGCCAACGATTACAAACGGCATGAAAAACAAAATATTCAGCAGCAACAAGACGTGATGATATTAATCCGAGTATGTCTGATGGAATACCATGTGACCACAATTTATCATAATGTGTCTCCTCCATTATTTAGAATAAGAAAAAAGAAAATTTTGCTTCGAAGTTGAGAGATTAAAAAGGGTGGAAATTACTATTAATTGTATCGGAAAAAGGACTTGTTATTACCCTATTTAAATAGAAATAGAATTGTAACTGTTTTTTTAATTATGGAAATCCCAATTATTTTATTTACTTATTTATTTATGGAAATCCCAATTATTTACGAGAAAGGAAAGGAAAACAAATTTCCTGGGCCTAGAGCAACTCTAATTCCTTTTCCTTATTATATTTGGAACTTATTATTATTGTTATATTTAATTTGAAGTTGATTCTTTTAACTACACGTTAGACATACTAGCTAAATTTTAGTTTGTAATTTGTGTCTAGGCTAAGTTGTTGAATTCTGTAGAACTAATGATGATGAGATCGGAAGAGAACAAGAACAAAAAATCACCTCTTCCTTTACCACCACACCCTTGGCTTGTTATATGTCCGTCAGGTAAAACACAAACTTTTTTCAGCATATCAGAAGATCGATGTTATGAAAGAAGTATACACGAGCTTGGAAACACAACAATACGTGCTTCTGCTCAAGAGTGGCTCGTGTTAGAAGACTTTGATTCTACTGATTGTTACCTTTGGAATCCTATTTCAAATGACAAAATTCAGCTCCCACCACTCCCTTATAACCATAAGCTTTGGTGTCTCTTGTCTGCACCACCCAATGATCCTCAATGTCGCGTTCTCTTCCTAATTCGTGAGACTACTCCTCTTGATGATGATGATGACGATGACGACGAGGATGAGAATTCTAATAATGACGTACACAATGAGACTACTCCTCCTGATGATGACATAGATACCAATGACAATGAGAATCCCGATGATTACACAGATACCAATGACGATGAGACGGACAATGAGAATCCCGAAGATGATGATGACGATGACAATTCAGATGATGATGATGATGATGAGAATCCCTATGATGATGACGACACAGATTCTAGTGATGATGACATAGACAATGAGAATCTCGATGATGTTGCAAACAATAACAATCTCGATGATGAGACTGCGCCTCTGCCTGCACTTTACTTGTGCAAGCCAAGTTATGATGAAGAATTTCATAAGCAAGATCTGAAATCAATTATTGGAGATAACGTATTTTTGGGATGGGCAGTATTCAAGGGAGATTTTTATGTATTTACATTGCAGACACGAATTCTACTCCGTTTGGATGTAGATGATTCATCAGGAACAATATCAGCTACACCAATGACTAACGAACCTCCATATACTTACTTCACAGAACACTTAGACATGCCACGCTTTGAGAATTACCTCATTCAATCTGAAGACGAGCTGTTATACGTTTACATCTTGTTCTACGGAAGGGAGTTTGAGGATGTTTACAAAATTATAGTATTCCGGTTTGATTTTGTAAATCAAGTGTGGGAAGAGGTGAAAAGCATTGGTGAAACTGCAATTTTCTTAGGTCCTTATTCTGGAGGAACAGGTCATTATTCTGCAGGAACAACTTGTTGTACAAGAGGTACAAATCTTAAAAAAGAATCTATCTACTTCACTAAGGGCCGTTATCTCTATCATTTCAATTTGGAAATGCAGAGTATAACGGTATCCCTTCCTTGCCCACATATTTCTATGACAAATCCACACTCATATTGGTTAACGCTCATGTGATAAATTACATTTTTTTAGTAGGGCGACTTGATTGGATTCTGTTGCCGGTTTGTCTCTACTTACACAATTTTTACTTGAATTTTTCCCTTGTCTTTATTGAGAGTTTAAAAAAAGCATATAACATTTGTTTTTATTTTTGCACATCTTGCAAAAACATTTGCACCAAGCTTGGAGCATATGAAAATCACTCATTAGAAAAGTACTTTTGTTTGTATCATAGTATTACTTTCGTTTGTTTAGTCAAACTTCTAAAAGGTGTTCATGGGGAGAAACTTTTTTTCAACTTCTGACTTTTTTAAAAAAAAAATTGGGGGAGTGGAGGGGGTAAGGAAAGATCAGAAATGAGAGAAAGCCGCGGGGCTGTCTTAACCCCTACGTCACTAAAGCCATCGCTTGGGGCCTCATGGGTCCCCTCATTTTTTTAAAAACAATCTTATATATGTTGTTTTAAAAATAAATAAATATATATATGTATTATTAGTGCTATGATTTCTACTAAAGAAATTGCACATGACATGAATATAAATATGATTTTCGTAAGAAACAATTTGATGAAAATATGGATAACGAAATCACTAAGTCCCTTGAAGAATCTTTAGAGTTGATTACTTTATATATGTCGAGTAGATCAAACTATTTTTCACTTCAAAATAGATTTGAACCAATTGAAGCATATAGAAGTATTTTTGATTTCTTATTAGTGGTAAAATATTGAAATTACTAGATGATGATTTTTTTTTAAAAAAATATTGTCTTAACCTTGAACTTTCTTTAACACATAATAGTTATTCTGATATTGATGGTTTAAATTTATTTTTTGAATTAAAAATGTTAAAGAGAAATAATACAAGTAGAAGATAATGATGTAATGAAAATACTCAATCAAATAAAAAGACTTGATTCTTTTCCAAATACACATATTGTTTATAGGATAATGTTAACA
>JAJOOS010012301.1:0-27379 GCA_029582725.1 Solanum chiquidenum
TTTAAATGTGTGGATGTAAATAAGTTTTTATTCCGCACTATTTTCATTATTGAATGCAATGAATGACTATGTGGCTTGTATAAGACCCCTTCAGGGTCGAATACGCCATGTTACGACTAGGGGGTACTCTCGGGTCGTGACAAAGGTATGGTGGTTCTTAATCCATGGATAGCCTTCATCCATGCAGTCCCTTCAAAACCCCAATTTCAAAGATAGAAATTCCCCAAAAGCTGGGGTTTGTCTCAAAGTCATGGGTTCCTTTTAAAAATAATTCTAATGTTTGATTTAGTTTATATTATGATTGAATTGATGATTTATTTTGGTTTTAATGTTGAAATCCCCAAGAACTTATGAAACCCCCATTACACTCAATTATGATCTTATGATGTGGGCTTGCTGATTATAGAAGAATGTTATGAGATTATGCAAATAGTGATTGGGTTACTTGAATTATGATTATATCCATGTATAATATAGTAATTAAATTGTGTTGATTGAATATGATCTATGGTCCTTTGAGGGCAAAGTATGAGAATTATGTATGATTATGAGATTGATGCATATGTTTTAAGAACACTTTGAGAGTAAAGTGAACATGATTATGATCTACATGGTGTGTTGTTGGAAGTTATCCTCATGTACACACTTATATATGAATATGATATTATGTGAAAGGTTTTCTCACAATATGATGATTCTAAGGTTGAAAGGCTATTCTCACCTATGGAATTTATGAGCTATAGTATGAATTATCTTGGATTGAGTGTCAAGACATTCTTCCATGAATATGAACTTAAGTCAAGACTTAATATGAACTCCATGGGAATTAATACTTAGCATCGAGTGGATATTGAATATGAGATGGAAGATTTTACCCTAGTTGAGTCCGGCTTCCCAATAAAAGCTTTTACACTAGTAGAGTCCGGCTTTCCAAATGGGTTCCTTCTACGCTAGTTGAGTTCGGGTTCCCAAAGTATGTCTCATGAGATGGAAACCTTTTACCTTAGTTGAGTTCAGGCTTCTAGCAACAATCTCCTTATTCCATAAACTACGTGCCCCCGTAGGTTACATAGCTAATGGATCCACCTAAGCTAAGAATGTGGTTCTACCTTAGGCAAGTAGGACAACCCCTTTTTGGTGTGGGGTAGACACTGTATTCCATGGTAAGCGCACATGGTCTATGTCGGTTAAGGCTTATTCTCCATTATGATAATACGAACAAGAAGATGAATTATGAACTATAGTTACTCAAGAAGATTTACTTAGTATGGGTGGGATTATGGGATTTTATCCATGCATTGCACAAGTATGCTTTGAGGGTATGTATGATATGTTCCTCTTATGATATGATGGTCTATGAGTTGATTATGCTTATGGCGTATGCTTTTCCATTATCTTCAAAATGTTGCTTTAACTTAGTAAATTGCATGCATTCAATTAAAATGTCTCTTTTAGCATGTTTTCATGATTTTATGCATAGCTACCATACTTAGTGTATTTTTGTACTAACCCATATTTTCCTACATTTCCCCCCAAGTGTAGGGTCCGGTTCTCAAGGTGGACCCTATTGTGGCTAGAGCTTGGATTTGGTCATTTCTTCTTGCTTGTTGGTGTGTCCTCATGATTCGAGGACGGATGTTTCCATTTAGTAGTTTTATTCTTGTATTTGAATTTCGGATTTTTTTGTATGGGTCACCCTATTTGATTCAAGTATTGTAATAGATGGCTAATTGAGACAAGTCTAGACTTCCGCTTTCCTTTATGAAAATTTTGGACTTGAAATGCATTTTTACTCTTACTATTCTATTGCTTTATGTTATGATATGCTAAGTTTCTTACATGGGTACTTTCGGGGTTCTATGTACCTTTTTACGGCTAGGAGGTGCCCTTGGGTCGTGACACAGATATAGGTAACAAGGTTCAGCTTCCAGCGCTTCGTTGATCCAGTTTAGCTTTAGAGTTGTTGGTGCCTCCTTGCTTCTGAAGGATCCCTTTATTTTGCTTTATCATTCTAGTTTTATTAGGATATTGTGGGTTTTGTCTGGACGTTCATCTCAGTTAGTAGAGGCTTCATAGATAGATATATGTTAGTTCATGAGTCTTGTAATTTTCATTCGGTTATGTTGAGACTCGAGTTGCCATTTTGGCTAAACATTCTAAATTTACTTTGAGACAGTTGAGTAAAGTTTACATTTGATTTCATTTATTGATGTTTAAGTCTTCCGCTAAGTAGTAAGCCAGGCCAAGGGTTCACTTGGGGCCAGTAATGAATCTCGAGTGCCAATCGTGCCCAGGGTGTAGGCTCGGGGCGTGACACAGCTTCACCAAAGCATTAGGAAGAAAATTATTTGAGAAAAAATGTCTTGCTTTTGGTCTAATGTACCAGTAGTAGTAATTTTTGTTTTAATGGCATACTCAGAATGTTAGGTTTTAATAAGGGTTCCAGTTAACGGCTTTACATTCTCATTACTTTATTTTAACAAGTACTGATTCAAAGCTTGACGACATCATGATATTCATGTCTAATGTTATTACCCTTACTTGCCTATTATAAAGCTGCATTGGATCAATTGCATGTGAGCACCATGTTCTCTACATCTAAGGTATGCGCTCTTTCTCATTGTTTTACTCATGCAATACATTCTCTTATGTGTCAACTGCACCAAACAAAGCAAAGAGACGTACTTCATCCCATTTATCCTCCTACTTTTTAAAATTTTTTGTAGGAAACCTATTTTATCCCATCCACAGTTCATTTGGGCATAGACTCTCTGGGAATTCCAACCTTTACCTCGCTTTCACATCACCCTGTAAGACCTTTATAATTACCAATCAACTCCATCAATTGTTTCCTTTGACCCTCCTATCCCACCATAACAAAAAGATCTCTCTCAAATCCTAAAATCCCTATCTTTCTCATCCAAGTTCAATAATATCTCGTGATCACTGTGACAATGGACTCCAAAATTTCATCATTTTAGCCCACTACATGCCTCCATAAAACACCACCATTACCGGCTCAGGTCTACTATTCCGATGATGACGACACAACATCGTCTCAGAGGGAAGAAATGCTTATTGGATCACCCAAGGACATATCTTAGATGGAAGACAACCTCTCACCTCTAGTGATCCCCACTCTTTTCCCGGTTGTCAACCCCTCTCTCCTGCATGACAATCTTCCCTATTACCCTCATTCTCTTTCAGTGAATCCTTCACTCTTTTGTCGTCTACTCCATCCTCTGAAACTCCACTATCCCCACCAAACCCTACCATTTTCCTCCAATTCTCGGTCTTCAAACCCTATAAAATTCCTCTACCTCCATCAAAGAACCTTACAACCACCCCGTTTTCTCTCCTATCAAACCCATTTATTTCCCAAACCCTCTCACCAGATATCCCCACCCTTCTCCTACCTTATATAGCATTCCACTTAGCCAACTTTGCTGGGATGCATCCAAACATCCTTGAAATTATATAGTTGTTAAGTGGATGGACCGTTGCACTATGTTCACTCACAACAAAAGGCAAGCTATAACAGATCAGGCTTTAGAGTCAATTCGAAATCACTCTACGACAATGGGTAAGTCACCTATTCTTCGTCCTCTTCTCCATTCAATCTTGACTTTGATCTTGATGAGACCCTAGACTTAGTACCCTTTTACCTCTATCCCCTACGCCCTAAATTAACAAAAAAAAATGGCCAAGTTTCTAGCAATGGGGAAGGAATGGTATTTTGCCTCAAAATTTATTCTAATGGGTAGGACTATTGATGTAGAGGTTAAATAGTTGTCAATGGTCCAAAGGGTATTGAATAAGTTGACATTTCAGGGTTGGGCGCACTAATTTCTTGATACATCACTGGACATTCAAGAGAATAAGGTTGTGAAGTTCTATACAAACTTGGTAGTGTTGAAGGATAACATAATTAGTTCCACTTTCGGGGGAATCAATTTGTTGTTTAACAACTATAGGATGGGTGACATTCTTCATGTTACCACAGTTGTATTGGCTAAGTATATCTTGAGGAAGGATGAAAATGTCTTGTTCACTAATGTTAGGCATATTTATATGCCTAAATGCCAAATGAAGCCCATTATTTAGCAATGTTTGAGAGCGACATCCTATTATTTTTATTATGATTGAGTCATGAGTATGCATTCAACTAATTAATTTGATTAGGTTGCATGGGTTGGAAAGCGTGTGAATTGGCCACAATATGGCAACAAACATGTTAGAGGAGAAATGAAAGTGTAGAAGCAAAAAAGGCAATTCTAGAAATAGTAAAAGAAATATTTGATGAGAAATAACCCTTGTAACACCTCAGAATCTAGTAGGCTAAGCTAGGTCTAAGTGATAGGGCAAGGGCCAAAGGTTTGAGCTTGGGCAACCTCATGAGGACCCATATGGGCCGTGAAGGGCACGACGAGTCGTGGTGCTGCCCATGGGAACTCACAGTGGCTAGCCAAGCTATACACACCTCCCATGACCACCATGACGCCTCGTAGTAGGGACCACGGGTTGTGGTGGAACTCGTGGAGGGCTAGGCAGTAGCCAACCAAGGCTTCCCAAAACTCAAGACCCTCTCATAAGCCACTTGATGGATCGTTAAGGCCACCACGAGCCGTGGGAGTGGCAGTGGTCAAGAGTTAGATTTAAGGGGGTAGATTAGTGGCAAACAAGCCACTGGTGATGGGACCACAGGCACCACTACGAGTCGTGTGACCCTTAAATGCTCGTGAAGCCTTACGTTCTGATGGGGCGGTTCACTGAATGTTAGGGGATTTTGGGTCTTTTCATATTTGAATTAGATTAATACTATGTCATTTTACCCAAGACTAGAACCCCTTTATAAGTGATTTAACCCCAAAACTCACCCATTCAAGTCATTATTTCCAAAACCCCTAAAGATATCCCAAGGTCTTTCTCTCAAATATGTCTCTCTCTAGAACTTGAAGAAGAAAAAAGAGTTGGAGCTAGAATATGCTTTGACGTTCACTCAATTGTCAAAATATGTTCCTTCTATAGTTGTCGACTCTAGGGCAAGGATACGCAACTTCATTTCGGGTGTGTCAGAATTGGTTGTTAAAGAGTGTCGTACGGCTATGCTTATCCATGACATTGATATTGTTCATCTTATGACTCATGCCCAACTGATTGAAGAGGGGAAACTTAAAGAGAGTTATATGGAGAACAAGAGGTCTAGAACTGATGATGGTAACTAATCTCATGCAAGGTCCGATGGACATGGTCATCGGAGGTATCGACAAAGGTTTTTCGGGGAAGATTCCACCAATGCTTGTAAGTTCAACCAAGAAAGTGTGTCTAACCCTAAGCCTCAAGGAGATGGTATTGGGTTTTTTAGTTCCAGATTGTGGTAGGTGTTGTAGAAAACATACGAGTGAATGTCTAGTAGATTCCAATACTTGTTTTGGTTGTGGTAAGATGGATCACAAGATAAGGCACTATCCTTCAGTTGCTTGGAATGAGGGAGATATTCGACGAAGGGCTCAACCCTATCCTTTATCTGGTCTAAGTGGTTCGGGTACTAGTTCTCCCAAGCAAAATAGATTCTATTCTCTTCAGACTCGTGGCGAATATGAGGGTTCTCCCGATGTGCTTACCGGTATGTAGAAAGTCTTCCAAGTAGATGTTTATGTTTTACTTGATTGTAGTGTTACCTTATCTTTTATGATGCCATATGTGACTATAAGATTTGATGTGCTTCTTGATATGTTGTTAGATCCTTTTTTGGTCTCTACTCTTGTAGGTGTTTTTGTAAGGGCTGAGAGGGTCTAGAGAAAGTGTCCCGTCTCCTTATCCCATAGACTTAATCTTGTTGATTTGGTAGAGCTTGATATGCTAGATTTTGATGTCATCCTTGGGATGGATTGGTTGCACTCTTGTTATGCTTATATTGATTGTAGAAATTGGGTATTCAAATTTTCATTTCCGAATGAGCCTATCCTAGAGTTGAAGGGGGAAAAGTCTATGCCGAAAGGTCAGTTTATTTCTTTTCTTAAGGTTAGGAAGATGATTCTTAAGGGTTGCATGTACCACCTAGTTAGGGTGAGGGAAATAGATTCAGTGTTGACCCACTCCAAAGAGCTAGTTACTTTCTAAGATTGACTTTAAGTTGGGTTATCCCCAATTGAGGGTGAAAAATGATGATATTCCGAAGATGACTTTTAGATTCTGGTAAGGTCAGTATGAGTTTTCAGTGATGTCATTTGGCTTTACTAATGCTTTGGTGGCATTTATGGATTTGATGAATAGGGTGTTTAGATAATACCTTGATATGATCGGTTAGTTGACCATACCAAAGGTGGTGCTATGGGCTAAAATGGTTCAGAAGCGTCTTTTGTTACGGATGTGAAAGCTAAGTAATGTGTTGATCCGACATTAGTAGAATTGAAAGAAACAATGCTTAGAAAGTCTGTTGAGGCTTTCTCCCAAGGGGGAGATGGTGTGCTCATATATCAATGTCGTTGTGAGTTCCTAATATTCATGATTTGGGTTTACTTGGAAATCTCACCTATGAAAGGTTGAATGAGGTTTGGTAAGAAAGGGAAGCTTAGTCCCCGTTTTGTAGGCCCATATCAAATATTGAGACGTGTTGACAAGGTTTCTTATGAGTTAGATTTTTCCTAATGAGTTGGCATCGGTGCATCCGATTTTCCATGTCTCTATGTTGGAAAAATGTGTTTGAGATCCGGCATCCTTAGTTACCTTAGAGGGTTTGGGAGTTGATGAAAATATTTCTTATGAGGAAGTTCTAGTTGAGATTTTAGACCAGCAAGTTAAGAAGTTGAGAAACAAAGAAGTTGCTTCCGTGAAAGTGTTATGGAGGAATCATTTAGTTGAGGGTGCTACTTGGGAGGCCGAGGTCAAAATGATGTCCTGATATCCTCATCTCCTTCCTTCTAATCCTACTCTAGCTTGAGGTAATGAGTTCCTCATGGTTTTCTCTTTGTTTGAACTCATGTGTGTTTTAGATATTCACATGATTTCCTTATGTTATGCATATTCATGAAAAACTTACATTTTGAAAGAAAATGAGCTTATGTGATTGATTTTCCTCATGTTGTTGTGCATTGAGTATAAGTTGCCTATAGACGTCATGAGATAAATTGATGAACATGCCTTAGCTTGGAGATGGTAGTTCCTCCTTGAACATGAGTAATTTTGAAATTTCATGCATCATGGGTTGCAAGATGTAGTTCCTACCTTCCTTGTGATGCACCGAGTATTTTTAACTTGGAGTTGATGTTTCTTCCTTGATTTACGCAATTAGATGAGATTGCATGCATGATGGGCTGCTAGTATTGAGTCTTTTCTTTTGAAAGGTGTCTAGAAATTCCATTCGAGGACAAATTTTCCCAAGGGGGAGATAATGTAACACCTCAAAATCTAGTAGACTAAGTTAGGGCTAAGTGAGAGGGAAAGGGCCAAAGGTTTGAACTTGGGCAACTTTCACGAGGACCCATACGGGTCGTGAAGGGCACCATGAGTCGTGGTGCTGCCCATGTGAGCTCACAGTGGCTAGCCAAGATATGCACACCTCCCATGACCACAATGACACCTCGTTGTGGGGACCACGAGTCGTGGTGGCACTCGTGGAGGGCTAGGCAGTAGCTAGCCAAGGCTGCCCAAAACTCAAGACCCTCCCACGAGCCATTTTACGGCTCGTGAAGGCCATCACGGGTTGTGGGAGTGGTCGTGGTAAGAAGTTAGATTGATGGGGGGCAGAGTAGTGACAACCAAGCCACTAGTCAAGGAACCATGGGCACCACTACGGGTCGTCTGACCCTTGACGGCCAGTGAAGCTTCATGTGGTGATGGGGTAGTTCACTAAAAGTTAGGAGCTTTTGGGTCTTTTCCTCTATTAATTAGATTAATACTATGTCAATTTACCCAAGCCTAGGACCCGTATATAAGTGATTTTCACCCCAAAACTCACCCATTCAAGTCATTATTTTCAAAACCCCAAAAGAAATCCCAAGTTCTTCCTCTCAAATATTTCTCTCTCTAGAACTTGAAGAAAAAAAAAAGTTGGAGCTATGTAACGACATGTTCCTGTCATTATGGAAAAGTCAATGGGGAAAGAATTTGGGCCAAAAAACCTTTGAGTAGTGACTTCGAAATATCTAGCCTAGTCCAAATTGGGATGAAATCGTAGTGAGGTAAGGTTTATGGGAATCTAGTAATTAATGGGAGATTTAATTATGAATTTGATAACATGAGTGGATAGTCAAGATGTTAACCAGCTCGTATGGCTTTACGAAATCAAATTCGGACAATTAGAACTCCTGAAACTGATCTTGGCGTGAAAGAGTAGTTTTTGAACGCCTAGGGTTGAAGATGTGTTGCAAAATGGGTGCTTGGAACTCAAATTCTGACCTTCTGTCTCTGTGTAGCCCGCTGTAGCGGTCCAATCACAACTTAAATCGGGTAAAACCCCCAAAAAATGTTATTTTTATGCAAATTTCGTTCTTGAGAGCTAAGAGACGACCCAGGGAAAGTTCTTGACATTTTCCCACATCTTTTAGTGTTAAAGGTAAGGTTTTTACTCCCCTAATCCGTTTCTCGATCCGTACAACATAGATTCTTGGGTAATTATTATTGGGGGAGGGTTTTTGTCACACCCCAACCCTAGGTGAGGCCGACAAGTACCATATGAACACATGCTTTACAAGTGACCTATGATGAGAAAGTGAATTAATATGGAGATAGATTTACTAAAGAGAAGCTACATACATATACAATATGTCGACTAGCTGAACCGATACATGTGACAAGTAAAACTATGAATACAGATTATAGCTTTACAATGTCTACAAAGCCTCTACAGGAATCCATGACGGTTGAACTATCAAAGTACGCATAGTAAAGACTCGGCAAAGCATCGAATCAACCTGGAGCTCACCAACAACCACTGAGTATCATGTGCTTCTATTGGGGAGATCTACTAGTTGTGTACATGTACCTGCAACATGAAATGCAGCGTCCCCAATAAGGGACGTCAGTACGAAAGAATGTACTGAATATGTAAGGCATAATACAACCATATGTTAAATGAGAGCTCAAGTGAAACCAAGTACAAATAGATAAGTATTAGAGACCACCTTTCCTTTTACTTGTGAAATCGTGTATGTTACACTCTTTTATTTACTTTTCTGTGTGTTCTAATCTCTATAAGGCATATGATACAAATAACCAGTTGATCAGTGCTAGAAGAGCATGACCTATGGTAGGAATTTTAACCCCTGGGATGCGGTCCTCATAAATATACAAATCGGGATCGACCCATGCTAAGTTTTAGCCCCTGGGCTGCCACCCATAATAATATAGAATGGGATCAGCCCTTGCTAGGTATTACAACCCTTGCCGCCATTAAGTACTTGATTTATGATCAGCCCATGCTAGATATTTTAACACCTGAGCTGCCACCCATAATTATATAGATTCATTTTACCTTGTCTCTATAATCTTTGAGATTGTTCTTTTGATGTTCACAACTCTTTTGAGATTATTCTTTTGGTGGTCATAGCGTTATTCAGCTTTGTGACAGTAAAACGTAGTAGGAGACATATGAATATGGACTTAAAGATAATAACAATGACATGGAAAGCAATTGTGACACGAACGTAATACTTAGGAGCTTATTTGTCTCAATAAACATCTTTGACATCTCAAATTAAAGCACAAATCAAATATTTAACATTCAGCCAAGAGATATGAATTCTATATCATAGCCACATACTTACTAATTAATGTCAATTACAAGGTCATTGAACTAAGGAAACACGTGGGCAGATTCAACTTAGGGACGGATACATATTCTAAGTAAGTACATATAAAATAAACAATAGAGCAAGTAGGGCTCTTGTGAGGTAACATTATAGTCAAACACAATGGGAGTGATAACCAATAAAGGAAAAATATGAACATGTGAAAAGATGACTTATATGATGGAGCAAACCATTGAAACAAGTTTGCAAGATATGGGCAGATTGTATATCCAACATATAAACATATGTACCATGTGTAATCTAGGATCATTTTGATTTATATAAGAGGAATATGTGCCAAGGGTTAGCACTTTGACGATGAAACAAGTTTAAGCCTTGAATGCTAATACTTGGTAGAGTAAGCACATACATCTAGTAATAAACTCATATTAGAGTACACACTTGTGCAATGCATGAATAAGATCCCATAATCTCACCCAAACTAAGTAAAGCTTCTTGAGTAACCATAGCTCATAATTCATATTATTTTTCATATTGTTGTCATAGTGGGATTAAGCATTAACCAACATAGACCATGTGAGCCTAACATGGATTCCAGTGTTACTGATGAGTCCACGATTTGGACTCATTTAGGGCTTTATTTTAATAGATTTAGTATCCTCAAATGCATATTTTATGCCAATAACTGATGTAAATCCTTGATTTTTAGGTATTTGGATTGACGAACAAAGCATGGACATTAATGAACAAAAAGGAATAAGGCAGCTGAAAGAATGAAGAAAAGAAGGCCTGAGGATCGCCTAAACCATTGGGCGAGTCACAGAATGGCCATGGTCTCGCCTAATGTTCCAGTGTGCCAAGCCCTGAAGGAGAAAATCAAGTCAGCAACAGAAAGGAGCAGTCGGCAAATGGTTCCGCGATGCAGTACTATATCGCTCAAAGTTACAGAACTTGAAGATGCTGAAGGCCAAAGCAAAAAACAATGGAATTGACCAAACGACGGATGACCGAGTGGATAGGTGATTCCGACTTATTGCACCGAATGGTCCTTCCCTGCATGATTTTTGGTGACTATAAATACATTTTAAAATTCTTAGTTTAGCATCCAGTCTTTAATCAAATTTTCATAATTATCAGTTTTTTAGTACAGAGCTTAGAACTGAGTTTAAAGACAATTTTTCCTTAACTTTGAAGATTTTCATTTCTGCGAAATTGGAAGTGGGTGTTGAAGATTCTTCATCTTAGACCTTTGTAAAGACGAAATTAATCTTACCCAATTGATGGAAACACAATTTGGTAACATTTTTTATCTTTTTATGATGTCTATCTAAAACCCCAATTCTTGGGGTGTGATTATGTGATTATGGGTTGATTTAGCTATTGGGTGTTGTTAATTGATAGTGTAAATGCTGTTTAAAAGTGATTTCATTCAGTAAATGTGGTTTAATCTAAAGGGTTGTAGTTGCAAATGCAACTCTACCTTCGTATTTTTGGCTTGCTCGAGAGAGAGATTTTAAAACCAAGATTATTGATTTGATGGTCTTTGTGTATTGGGTTGTTATGAGTTCAGCTCGAGAGAGTGAATCCTAAACCCTCTTCCACACATTCAGCTCGAGAGAGTGAATGGACTAAAGCGTAGGTTGTTCTTAATTGCTGGTTATTGGTGTTCGAGAGAAACCAATTTGATTCGGGGTAAATTATTTGAGAGAAAGTTTATCCCCACTAATGTTTAGCTTAGTCGCTGATTTACAGCAATTCACAATTGATTGCAATCATCCATTTGTCTACCTTAGCCGATAATCCGATCAAATTCCAAGAACCCGTCTCCTTACTTGTTTACTCGTATTAGTTGCTGTTGTAGGTGATAACTTAACTCAAAACCCCCTTGTTATTTGACACTTGTGTCACCCCAAACTTGAACCATACTTTTATTCGTAAATGTTTTTACCTATGATTGACTTGAGCATATTCATGATTTTCTATTGATTCTCAATTACGTAGCACTCCCTGTGGGATTGATGTGCCGCGAAATCTTGGCACATTTGATGCTTAAAAACGAGGAACTAATACTATAATTAAGTGTGTTCTTGTATATTTTGATATGTTTGTTAATGGTATAGGCAGGATATGGCGTATGTACAAAAGTGGAAAAAGAAGCAGAGAATGATGATGATCAAGTGAAGTTCAAGGCTAACTTTACAGACCGCGACCTTCATAACGGTCCGTGGTTGAGCCCGTGAAACTGAACCAGTGTGAAGGCCTAAGAGGAGCTGAAAGGGAAATGAACAGGTGAAGACCACGGCCAACTTCACAGGCCGTGGTGCTCTCCACGGTCCGTCGTGCTTGTCGTGGTTCAGTTTCCAGTGAAGGCATTCAAGAGTTGGAACAAAGTTGAAACCCAAGTGAAGACCACAGACCACTTCATGGGCAGTGGTCCTCACTACGGATCGTGGTGACTCTCGTGGTGCATTTTCTAGTGACCAAGTTTGAAGGGCAACTTTTGGGAAGTTCACAGAAGGCTTCACGGTTCGTGAAGCCCTCTACGAGCCACAGAAGTGGCCGTAGAGCCACCCGACATTTCAATCCTAGTTCGACTAGGACTCATTTTAAACATTATATTTTGAATTACTTTAGGTCGTTTTTGGGATATAATTCATTATCTTACGTTTTACGACTAAGAACACAGTATTACTCTTAGCTCTTGATTTTGGATTTTCAATTATTGTTATCAGTTGGAAGTTTGTATTCAGACTATCATATTATCGAAGTGATTGTTGATTTGCTAATTATTTTCGTAAGTCTTTCTCAATATGTTTTCATCCCTAATTACTGATTGTTTATGTGAAAGCATGAGTGGCTAAATACCATGACTGGGGTTGTGGGATTTATGATGAAATTCTAGTCGCGATTCCGTGAAACGATTAATGGGAAATTTGTGTTTACAACCTGTACTTTTTAGCTTTCAATATCATTTTACTCTAGTGAGTGCACGCATTAGCTATTTATTTGAGAGAGAAATACCAGTTAGGAAAAATTTGAACTAAATTAACAAATTGGAGTTAAAGCTTGAGTTCGAGGGAAAAGAACTTCAACACCATATCATCGTAAGCGAGGGTTAAGGTTAGTAACACTCTAGGGTCGAGAGAACATGAGTGATTATTATCTGATTAGGTTGAGAAATTTCAGATAAATTTAACTCGCAATAATTTTATAAATATTGATTTGCTTGATGCTCAATTACGGAAGAACACTAGAACTAAAGTCATGGTGAACATAATCCTAGTTTCTCTTAATTAATTGAATCAATCTTACAACAAATTAGTTTGTTAGTCGTGAACCTGGATTTTGACTGCAAGTTTTGGTAATTATAACATTTCAACCATACCTAATTTACTTTCCGGTGTTATTTGTTTAGCAGATAATAACAACATTCGAATAAACGCGACAGTGAAACCTTATCTGTAAAGAAATTCTTTGTGGGATGGACCTCAACTCTAGTTGAGTTCTGTAAATTGACATCGATCGTTTACACTTCTTAATTGAAATGTAAGTTTGGACGTATCAAATTTTGGTGCCGCTGCTGGGGAATTTCAATTCAGAAGAGTTTTACTAGATTTTATTCGATTTGTAGTTATATTTCATAATTTTACGTTTTGTTTCATGTTTGTATCTCTTTTAGGTGAATCCGATTGTGCATGCCCAACACTAGAAGTAAAGGAGACGCATTGCTTCCTTACGACCCTGAATTTCACAGAATTCTTTAAAATATGGTTAATGCACAAGAACTAGAGGCTCAGAGGCACAGACTAGGCTTAGCAGCTGAAATTGATGCTGCAAGGAATGTTCAACAAACTGCTGTAATCAATCAACCTAGGCCAGGTGCCCAACAAAATGCTGGAATCAATCAACCTAGGGCAGTAGATGAGAACAGAGGGGTAGAAGGATTAGTCCATCCCCATCGCCAACTAATAGCCCCAAGGGGTAGAGCTCAGTATCCAGCTCATATGATGTATGAAGAAGATGATGCTGACTTGGATGGAGCTGGAGCCACTTGAGCTATAGTGTTACCTGCACTACCTCCAGGTGTTAAGTTCACAATAACCAGCACTATGATCCAATTGTTGAACCTGAATGGTATGTTTAGGGGTGCAACTGGTGATGGTGCAAATCAACACCTAATGAACTTTGTGGGAATCTATAAGTCATAAGAGATTCCTGGAGTGGCCAAACAGCAATGAGATTGAGGTTGTTTCCACTGTCTCTTACTAAAGAGGAAACTAACTAGCTGAATGAGATGCCAGACGACTCTACTAGAATGTGGAATGAGCTGAATGAAGCTTTCTTGGAACGATTCTTCCCAGAATCAAAAGATTGCAGATGAAGGACAAGATAAGTACGCACAAGTAGCTACCAGGAGAAGCAATGCATGACACTTGGTGGAGATTCAGCCCAAAGCTGAAGAAATGTCCTAACCATGATCTTATTGAGAGGCATCTGAAACAAGCTTTCTATAGATCTTTAAACTATGTTACTAAACCTGTTGTTGATGCAGTTTGTGGAGGTTCATTCATGAGAAAGCCATTCTCGGAGAGCATACAACTGTTAGACGGAGTGTCAAAGAACAATAGGGCTTGGTACACTAGAGATGCAGAGGTAGGAGAGCTTGGTTACACAATTGAACTTTCAGTTGAACAGAGGAAGATAGAATAAGAAAGGGACCAAGACATGGCACATATGCGGACACAAATAGATTTGCTCACAAAGCATATTGTTGCCATGTCTGAAAAGGTAAATGTTGTGGGACAGCAAAACAGGTATGAGGATTAGGAAATTGACCTTGATGAGGAAGCTAACTACTTGGGGAACCAAGGAGGTTTCCAGAATTATAACTCTAGAAATCAGGGTTACAATTCTGGAAACGCAGGTCGGAGCTATGCTAGGGATGGTCAGTATGATAGGCCAGCAAATAGAGATTAGGGAAGATGGCAAAACAAAGATGGTTATAGGAATGATCGCAGTGGTGTTTATGTACCTCCAGGTAATAGAGATCGGGCAAGTGGTAGTTCCAGTGGGTCTAAGCTGGAAGACATGATGGCAAAGGTACTCCAGAAAGTTGAATCAACTGATGCAGGGGTAAAATAAATGAGAGGTGATTTCTCGAGCATGAGTCAGTTAGTGGACTCTCATACCAACTCTATTAAACAAATTGAGCAGCAGTTAGGGCAACTCTCAGCTTCACTGAATCAGAGGAAGAATGGGTCACTACCAAGTGACACTATACAAAATCCTACAAAGGATGGGCACTACATGGCCATCGCCACCAGGAGTGGTAAAGTTTTTACTGACCCTATTTCTGCAGGTACCAAACATGAACAGGTCTTGGAGCAAGCTGGAAGAGAGGAGGATGAAGCTGAACAAGTAGATGATTTGGTGAATCCTCAGCCTAAAGCACAACCTGCGAGAGGAAAGGAGAAAGAGGTCGAGGAAAACCTGCCTTTACAGCAGACTCCCAGACCACCTCCTCCTTTCCCTCAAAGGCTCAAAAAGAAAGTTGAAGATGGGAAGTTTACAAAGTTCATCACCATGTTGAAGTAGCTTTCAGTAAACATTCCACTGGTGGAAGCCTTGGAGCAGATGCCAGGATATGCTAAGTTCATGAAAGACTTGGTTACCAAGAAAAGAGCTGTAAGTCTTGACTTTTCAAATGATGTTCATCTTTGCAGCGCCATTGCTACCAGATCTCTGGTTCAGAAAAAGGAATATCTAGGTGCATTCACTATCCCATGCACCATTGGATCAATTAAGTTTGCAAAAGCTTTGTGTGATCTAGGAGCCAGCATCAACTTGATGCTATTAGACATCTACAAGAAATTGAGATTGGGAGTTCCAAGACCCACATCAATGAGGTTGATGATGGCTGATAGGTCAGTAAAGCGTCCAGTGGGATTCCTTTGTGATATACTGGTTAAGGTGTATACCTTCATCTTTCCGGCTGATTTCGTGATCCTGGATTGCGAAGTGGACTTTGAGGTACCCATCATTTTGGGAAGACCATTTTTGGCGACAGGAAGAGCCTTGGTAGATGTTGAGAGAGGAGAGAAAAAGTCCAAACTCAACAAGGATAAGGTAAAGTTCAATATTTGTAGGTCAATGAAGCAACCCAATGATATGAATGTGGTATCTGCCATAGAGGTGGTTAATGATGAAGACATGAGGGTACCCATAGAAGATAGGATGGTTGTTGAAACCTTAGCAGCAGTGCTGATGAACTTTGATGTTGATTTCCGGTCTGACTACATAGAGACCGTGAATACTTTGTAGGGTATGGGAGCACACTCGTATGCTCCAAAGAAATTGGACCTGGACTTGAAAAATAGGCCAAGTCCTCTAGCAAAACCATCCATCGAGGAGCCACTGGTGCTGGAACTGAAACAGTTACCCAGTCACCTCACGTATGTATTTTTGGGTACTAACAACACTTTACCTGTGATCTTGGTTGCATATTTAAATGAAGAATAGGTGTAGGAGGTGATCAAGGTGTTGAGAAGGTACAAAAGGGCCATTGGGTGGACCATTGCTGATATAATTGGAATACCTCCGAGTATATACACACACAAGATTCAGCTTGAGGAGGACTGCAGCCCAAGAATTGAACACCAGCGGAGGATAAACCGACTTATGCAAGAGGTGGTTAAGAAAGAAATAATCAAGTGGTTAGATGTTGGGGTGGTCTATCCCATTTCTGACAGTCACTGGGCCAGTCCAGTGCAATGTGTGCCTAAAAAAGGCGGTATGACTTTGGTGGCAAATGCCAAAAATTAGTTAGTCCCACAGAAACTAGTCACTGGATGGCGAGTGTGTATGGACTACAAGAAGCTGAACAAGTTGACTTTGAGGGATCATTTCCCCATGTCTTTCATGGATCAGATGCTTGATAGGTTAGCAGGTAAAGGGTGGTATTGTTTCTTAGATGGATATTCTGGCTACACCCAGATATCAATTGCTCCTGAAGATCAGGAAAAGACCACCTTCACATGTCCTTATGGAAATTTTGTGTTTAAGAGCATGTTGTTTGGACTATGTAATGCACCAGCAACATTTCAAAGGTATATGATATCCATCTTTTCAGACATGGTTGAGGACACTCTAGAGGTATTTATGGATGACTTCTCTGAAGTAGGTGATACTTTTGATTACTGTTTGTTGAATCTTAGCAAGGCTCTACAAAGATGTGAGGAGGCCAATCTAGTGCTAAATTGGGAGAAGTGCCATTTCATAGTAAAGGAGGGCCTAGTCCTCGGTCACAAAGTGTTGCAGAAAGGGATTGAGGTCGACAAGGCCAAAATTGAGTTTATTGAAAAGTTACCTCCACCTATCTGTGTGAAGGGTGTTAGAAGCTTCCTAGGCCACGACGGGTTCTATAAGCATTTCATCAACGACTTCACCAAAATTGCACACTCCATGTGCAAGCTTTTGGAGAAGGAGGTTAAATTTTTCTTTGATGAGGCATGTCTCAAAGCATTTGAGTGCCTAAAGGAAAAGCTAATTTCAGCACCAGCGGAGCCATTTGAGGTGATGTATGATGCTAGTGGGACTGCAATAGGAGTCGTGTTGGGGAAGAAGCGCAACAAGATGTTTCATACGATTTACTATGCTAGTAAGTCATTGAATGGGGCACAACGAAACTACACTATCACTGAGCAGGAAATATTGGCGGTGGTCTATGCGTTTGAAAAGTTTTGAGTGTATTTGATGGGCAATAAGGTGATAATTCATACAGACCATGTTTCCCTAAGATACATCATGGAAAATAAAGATGGCAAGCCTAGGCTGATCCGATGGGTGCTACTTCTCCAAGAGTTTGACTTTGAAGTGACGGATAGGAGAGGTTGTGAGAACCAGGTAGCTGATCACCTGTCTAGGTTGGAGGCTGCAAATAAGGAAGATCTTGAGCTTGAGATAGATGATACATTCCCGGATGAGCAAGTATTAGCTGTAACTCATGACCTTATTCCTTGGTTTGTTGATTACGCTAATTTTCTTGTTAGTGATGTAATGCCTGAATGACTAACATTTCAGCAAAGAAAGAAGTTCATGCATGATGTAGGTAAGTATTTCTGGGATGAACCATATTTGTATAGGATTTGCACTGATAACATCATCAGGCAGTGCATTTGAAGCTGAGATGCTGCACATTTTGGAGGCCTGTCACTCATCTACAGTAGGTGGTCATCATGGTGGTGCTCGAACAGCCCACAAGATACTTCAGTGTGGATACTATTGGCCCACAATTCATCAAGATGCAGTGGACATAGTAAGGAGTTGTGATGTGTGCCAGCATCAAGGAGCTATCTCTTGGCACCATGAGTTACCCATAACACCTATTCTGGAGGTGGAATTGTTTGATGTGTGAGGCATCGATTTCATGGGACCATTCGTGAGTTCTTATGGGCAGAAGTATATATTGGTTGTAGTCGATTATGTGTCCAAATGAGTTGAGGCCGTTACTTTGCCTGAGAATGATGGCAAAAGTGTTGCTGGTTTCCTGAAAAAGAACATATTTTCAAGGTTTGGAACACCCAAAGCCATTATCAGTGATGGTGGTTCTCACTTCTGCAACATTGTGTTCAGTGCACTTCTGACCAAGTATGGGGTAAAACAACACAAGGTTGCAACACTTTATCATCCACAGACCAGTGGACAAGTAGAGGTTTCCAACAGGAAAATTAAAGCAACCTGGCAAAGACAGTGAATGCCAACAGGACAGATTGGAAGCTAGATGATGCTCTATGGGCATATCAGACAGCTTTCAAGATACCTATTTGTATGTCTCCATATCAATTGGTTTTTGGAAAGGCATGTCATTTGCCAGTTGAGCTTGATCATAGAGAACTCTGGGCGTTGAAGAAACTAAACCTCAATTGGAGCGAAACTGCACACTTGAGGCTAGATCAGATCAATGAGATGGATGAGTTCCGTTTGAGAGCCTATGAGAGGTCTGCACTGTATAAGGAGAGGATGAAGCTATATCATGACAAGTATATTGAGAAAAAAAGCTTCACTCCTGGTGACTTAGTTTTACTCTTCAACTCCAGACTTCATTTGTTTCCAGGCAAGTTGAGATCTAAATGGTCTGGACCTTTTAAGGTCACACAGGTGTTTCAATCTGGTGCCATTGAGCTAGAAAATGATAAAGGCGAGAGGTTCAAAGTTGATGGCCAGCGAATCAAGGCATATTTGGGTGTTCCTGAGGATGTGAAGATTGTAGAGGAATGTACACTTGATGAAGTCTGAGTAATCAAGTAACCTGCATCGCACCGCGACGTTAAATTGTACACTGCTTGGGAGGAAACCCAAGATGTAATTGTACTAGGTATGTTCCCTTTTTCCTTATTTTTTTTTCTTTTTATAGAGTCACTGTGTGTTGATGTGTGCAGGAGAGATTAGGTGAAAAATTGCAGAAACTGGTGCAGACTGAACCTCACCGGCCGTGGTGCCCTTCCCGGGCATTGTCACGGTCCGTCAACTTGAGGACCAACCTAAAGAGGCTACTGGAAATTGCATGAAAAATATTCACGGAAGGGTTCACGGTCCTTCAGAGCTTGTACGGACCGTCTAGCTTCTCGTGAACCTCAGGTATGAATGTCAAGTTTCTAAGTCACGGTCACGGACAGGTTCACGGACCGTGATGCCCTTCACGGGCAGCTTCACAGTTCGTGGTCTTCCGCAGTCAAGTGTTGGATCTAAGTTAGGGTAACGGATGATCTCACGGACCGTGATGCCCTTCACGGGCAACTTCACGGTTCGTACTCTACAACCCAGTGCTACCCATATCTGACCCGACCCGCGCGTAAACCAACTCACAATTAAACGTATGTATTTAATTCCAAAGGCCAAAGAGTCAATTTTTCCTCCTCTTTTCTCTCCCATAACGGTCCTTCAAAAATTAAAATCAATTCTATCATAAATCGATTACAAGTTCATTACAGATTCTGCACCCTAATTCCAAATTCCTTAGGAATCGCAATTCTGTGGTTGCTGCTCTCTTAATTTTTGGCGACAAGTATTTGTTTCTATAGTGCAAGTACAATGGGTCCGAGAAGAAAGAATGCAACAAAACCTGCCCCCCACTGCTTCTCAATCAGAAGGCCATGACGACTCTGAAGCTAGTGGTTCTGAGCTACAAATAAATGTTACACCTGATAATCACTCCTCTCAGGCTACTAGATCACTGGCCAAAAGAGCTATCCTCTAGGACACTCCTCCTCAGTTTGAAGAGGGAGGTAGTAGTTCTTATAACGGGGAGAACTCGGGCAATTAATTTGATGTTACTGCAGGTAGCCAATCTGCTGATGACTCAGGGGGGAGTGGAGAATTTGAAAATGGTTCTCAGGATGATACAGACACCTCTCCACCTGTGGCTAATACAAAAGTTGAAACTAGAATACGAGGGGAAGCGGCTAATAGAGAGGATGATGTAGAGATCACCGATGATGATACCATGGTGATGTATGTGAATTCTCATGAACCTAATCCTGCATTGAGACCACAGTTGATTTCTTGTTACCGTTCCATGTGGACTGTGAACCTATCTGAAGAATTTTTCAAAAATGGGATTGTGACCAAGACTGGCAATTTCAAGAGTCGGGCAATCATGCCGGAGACTAGAGTGGTGGTAGCTCACATTAAAGAATTCCCAGACATTTATCGGACGTTTAAATTTCATCAGTTTGATTGGATGTATAATGCACCTGGGGAATACTTGTGCCACCTGACTAGAGAGTTTTACTCCTCGTATACAGCCACACTGATGAATTTTGCTGCAGACACAAAGACTACAAAGCGTGGACAGAGAGACATTGCCATTACATGGGGTTCACTCAATTCTATTGTAGTTCGGGGAAAATTAGTAGATATCTCGGAGGCCACTATTAACAGGATGTTGCATGGCTCTGAATACTCTGCACTGGCTTCAGTTGGCCTTTTCAAGGGCAAACATCGTGAAGTCACTAGTGACACTACTATGGAGATTTAGAACTAGTTATCACGAGACGGTGTTGCGCTGGATTGCAAAATAAATTTCCATAGATGGCGAGAATACAGTTTGGGTCACCACAATGCCAATACTGATCCCAAAAGCTTCATTATCATTTCCATCCAAGGTATGGTGGGCTGTTGTGCATGCTCAATTGTGATGCACAACAACCCCAGTCAATGTGGGGTGCATCATAGCTACTGCGATGAGAAACATAGCATTGAATGAGAAAGTTGGGTTTTTATTTCCCTGTCTGATAGTGAAATTGTGTAGATAAGCGGACATTCCCCCAAACACATTGATTGACAGATGGCATGACACATTCAGACTCATCCAGGTTTCTAAAATCAAGGATGTCGCAAACCATCTCTTTGGCGCGAAGTCTGCGGCGGTGGGTACTTTAGTTGTTGTTCCTCATGTCCCACTTGAAATCCCATAGACAGACAGAGACCCAGAGCAGGGAGAGTCATCATAGCCTTCCACAGAGGTACCAACACCTCCACCTTCAGCCTCCCAAGCTCCAGGTACTTTTGTTACTTTTCCTATGCTTTTTCTTGAGAAATTGGTTGTAGATCAGCGCCAAACCAGGACATTGGCAGACTAGATTGTAATCTGGATGCCTCAGCTGATAGAGACGAAGGTGTTAGCTGCGAAAAAAGAGATAAAAGATGAGGTGCGGAAGGAGATGGTTGTCTTAAAAAACAGATTGGATGGGTTAGAAAACCTTGTCCAAGATCGATTCCAGGCTGTCAGTTCAGTAGAGACTGAAGAGTTCAAATCACAGTTGGTTGAGATGAGAACTCAAATTGTTAAACTGGCTGAAAAGCTAGTACAGGTACCCACTCCAACAGTGCAAGATTATTTAATGCAAATGCTAACTTAGGCATCGTCCACTCAATCCATTGATGATCTTTGGGGAGAACTCACCACAACTAAGTTCGGCACAAGAAAACACAAAGCTGGAGAACTTGATGAGGAACCCCTATTGACCCGGCTAGAGAGGCAAAGAGGCAAGAAAAGAGAGCTCATCGAGCCTCAAAGAAGTAAGCTCATTAAAAGGAAACCCTTGAACAACAACAACAACGAGATGCAACTTTAGTTGGAGCTTGTGGTAGTGGGGTACCTACCTCGACAAGTGAGGACCAATATGATCAGGTATCGAATTTTGAGAGTGAACCCATTGATATGGGTGTCGATGCTGATTTGAAGACCGGCACCTAGAGCGTCGTAGGTATGACCCCTCCTCATAGCCCTGTATGTTTTATGGTTCTGTATCGACTTTGAGGGAAAAGTCCTTTTTATTTGGGGAGGGGTTGGTGAGCAACCTGCCATAGCTGTTAAAAAAATGGAGGTTGTATTTGTGTATTACTGTTTTGGGTGTTTTGTGTGTTGAGTTGTGCAGCAGCTAGTCTGTGAAAAATTAGGACCTGAATCTGATTTTGACTATTAGGATCTTTAGATGACATCTTACATACTGATATGTTGAACACGGTTAATCTGACCAATTAATTGGTGAACCAAGAAACGAAAAAATGCAGTCATGTGTCGTGTGTGTGTAAGTTTTGATTGAAGTTTAACACTAGGAGCAGAAACTAGAACTTGCCTAAGTAGTATTGCTTGAATCTGAGAATAACCGGATGGGAAAGGATCAGTAGGCCATTTTTGTTAAACCAGTAAAAAGCCAAAAAAAAAAACCAAATGAAAAGCTTATCTCTTGAACCCAATTTGAGCCTTAAATTTGTCTTTGTTCTTACCCAACAGATATCATATCCTTGGTTCTCTGAGTTGTGGCTGAGATTTAAGTCACTATTGCTGCAGTGCCAAACTCATAGAATCGCAGATAACATGCTACTAAACTGCTTCTATAGAGGTCTTGGTCCGAAAAACAGAGGAGTGGCTGACCAAATGTCTCCAAGAGGTCTCTCATGACTACCTTATGCATTAGCAGTCTAGCTCCTTGATCACATGGCCAAGACCAACATAGAGACTGAGAAGGACTAGATTTTGGCCACACTTTTGACTCAACTGGATCTAGTGGCCAAAAAAATCATGGAATTGGAAGCATCAGACAAGAAAGACCGGTATATTCCCCCTCATGAGCATATAAAGCCCAAGGTATTCGAGGGTGGACAAAAAGAAGAGATGCTCTTTCTCATTCTTCACAAAGTCAAAGAGCACGACAAGGTGTTGAATGAGATAAAAGAGAATGTCTTATTGTTAAATGAGATGACTGCTTCCCATTCCATATATGTTCAGCTGCTGGAGGCCCAAATGGGTCATGTGTTGTCTCGTCTCTACCCCAAAAATCACAATTGAGCAGGGAAGTCATTTCACGATGTTAACTAAGGAGCTTCTTGGGAGGCAACCCAAGTGCTTATCGCTTTATTTGTGTTTTAGAAATAATGGTGTATTGATTGTGCAGGTTGAAGTGTAGAAAATGTTAGAAAGGTAAAGATTGACAACCTAAAAGTCAAGTCGGCGTATCGCCAAAGAGGTCCGCGAGCCCGACCTGGACCACCATTGGACTCAAGAAAAATTTAAATTGGAGTCTGTAAAACTCGGCAAGCCGAGGAGAAACTTGGCGAATCCCCGACCAGGTCAGCGATCGCGATCTAGTCTGTCGTTTGGACCTCCACAATAACTGGATGTCCTATAAAACTCGACAAGGTAAGTAACCACTAGGCGTGTCGCCGAGTGGGTCGGCGAGCACGACTAATGTCACCAAATAGGCGCCAACTGGACGATTTTTAAAGGCCAAAGGTTTAAGGTTTCAAATTCTTTCACTTTCCCTCACTTTTAATCTTCCCAAACACACACCCGCACTTTAGTTCTCTATATTTTTGTATTTCTACCACGTTTTAGTCATTGGAATTGTGTACAAAGTGGATTATATTGCCGCGTAGCATTTCAATATCATTTTAAGCGGCATCGAAGGTTGGTTTTCCGAACCCCAAGTTTACTTGTAGCATTTTGTACTCATTTGCAATGATCTTATCTTGTTGTCATGTGTTGGGCCTCTCTAATCTTAATTGTGTTATATGTGCCTGTTTTAATTTGAATATTTCGCCCATAGTGCTTATAATGTTAAATTCCCATATTTTTGTGCCTTAAAATTGGTTAAATTTGTAGGGTTGTGCTTGCATGTTGTTGAGTCTAGTCGGGTGAAGTATAAGTAACCCATGTTTGTGCCAAATGATGTAATTTTCTCAATGATAGAGCGGGTGACGTCATTCTTAAGGGCAAAAGTCATCAAATGGCCAAATTTGGCAAAACTGGGAGAAGTCTGAGTACCCCAGGGTAATGGGTGTAATGGATCTTGCTTTAATTTAATGGGTGCATACTTTGATTTTTTTTCCAGGTGTTGAGGGGTTGAATTTGAGAAGTTAGGTTGAAAGTAGGCACGTTGGGTTGTTTGGCGAGCTGGGTCGAGCTCGCCAAACCACTCGGCGGTTCGCCGAAGTTCCCCATCTCGCCTTTAATTCCATGCTAAATGAGTAGTTGGGTTCTGTAACTTTTGGAAAGAAGCTTGAGGTCGCCGATAGTTCTTCTTGATCGCTCTTTGTCTGCAACCTTGAACCTTTTTGCACTGTAACTTTCGGCGGGCTAATCCTTGCTTGCCGAATGCTGTCGGTGATTCGCCAAAAGGCCTTTCCATCGCCGACATGCCAAATTTTTTAGAGAATTTTGAGCCAATCATTTCGGCGAGCCTGATCTAGCTCGCCAAAGTGATTTGGCGAGTCGCCGAATCAGTCGGCAAGTCTATCTGCAACTGTTTTTTTGTGATTTTGCTTGAAGTGTTACTCACTTTTTCTGATGTTTTTGCAGACATGGTAAGGGCCAACATTGACATTCCACCCCGAAAAAGAGCATGGGGTATCACAATCAATTAAGGGGGGTAAAATCCTCCCAAGAAGGGAAGGCAAGAGCTTCCACTGGGAGACAAAGGCAAGGGCAAGAGGCACACATCTGACACGGTGACTACTTCCTCCCATGCTGCTTTATCTAAGCCTGAGGACGACTAGCCTTTACAATCCCAGCAAGCTGATCTCCGGGATAGATCCCACCCTAACTCAGCTAAAGTCCCTCCAGTTCCCACACAAGCAGACTAAGTGCCAGCTCCAGCACCTCCTGTAACTCCAGTGCCACCAGTCATCCCTTCTTCCAGTTTTCTATATAGGTTGAAAGGTGATGGTTTTCAAACCATCCTCGAGGAGAAGTTTCTATTGACAGAAGGCCTTGAGGTAAAGTACTCCGATGTGAGGGCAACCCTTCATTTCCATAGATTTGAGCAGTTCATCAGGCCTCGAGGCCCCTATATTCCTTCATGGATCTGGGAATTCTACACAACATATGGTGACTTGGTCCCAAAGAGCAATAAGAAGGAAAGTGAGTTCATACCGGTCAAATCAGTCATGGTCCGGGGTAAGGAAGTTGGTTAGCAGTGAGTACATTAACACTATTTTGGACAGAGCTCTGCATTCTTCACGTCCCTACGAGGGATAGCCTATCGCTCAGTCACTAAATGAATTAAAGAGTTGGCTGGCACCTCTTATTTCTGATACCACCTCAAGGTTGATCGAGGCAGGAGCCCCCATTGAGCAGAGAGACCTGAGTATTGCTGCCCGTTCTGGTTTGGCTTTATCATCAACACCATTATGACATCCTAGAACGAGACTATCCTCCGCCATCCTAAGGCGGCATGCCTTGGGTCTATCTTATCCAAAAGGCACATTGACATGGGCCTTATCATTGAACAAGAGATGGACATAAGGGCTAAGCAGAGGCAGACTTTTTTGCCATTCCCAGTCCTGATCATAGAGTTGTGTTGGCGTGTCGAAGTGCCCCGGGATGATACAGAGACATTAAGGTGACACCTTCTTCCTTCACTGACATCCGGCGTATTGAGGCCGAGTAAACTTGTGAGGAGGGCAGCTCTGGTGGATACATCCCTGGAGGTAGCTATTGATTCTATACCTACAGAGGCATCTTTGCCTACTCTGGCCTCCGGACCTTCAGGTACTTCTGCTCCTTCTACTTCTTCACAGGTCCCGGGTACCTCCACCTCGGCCCAGCCAGCCAAGATTACTCAGGCGGTGATCCTGAAGATGGGGCATTTGGCCCATTCAGCTAACGTGATGGTGACCAGACATGAAACATCCATCCCATGGATGATCGAGAGTGTCATCATTGTTGCATTTATCCCCCACCAGACTTCTATTGACACTCTCACCATGAGAGTTGAGGCTTGTGAGAGTAGGTAGGGGGAGACCTCCGAGGTGACGGCTATGAAAGCCGAAGTAGCAGATTTGAGGAAGGACGTAGACTATCTAAAGTCTACTGACTTCACTTCATTACTGGAGGCTGCAGATGAATTGGACGCTCCTGAGACTTCAGAGATTCCTCTGTCTACCACCGGAGATGTGCATAGGGATGATACATCAATTAATGAGCCGGAGGCAGAGACCAATGAGGAGCTGATAGAGATCAATGAGGAGAGCATATATAGAGACCTGCCGAATCTTGAGGATATGATTATGCAGTCGGTGATCCAGACATCACTGACAAAGACATCCATGGGTGGGTCTAGGGGAGTTGGTCCTTTTGAGGTGACTCTGAGCACTTATGCCCAAGATCAGAGCACCACACTGGGCATTGATGCCTAGTCAGATGGAGTGACTGAGTAGACATGATCCTTTCTTTACCTCCCTCTCTGTCTTACTTTTTGACTTTTAGATATTATTCTATTTGCATTTGAGGACAATTTTTTTTATTTGTGGTGGGGTGAGGCCCATCTTTTGTGACCTTCTGTGAATCGTGTTTTGTTTATATATTGGATTTGTGAGCTATAATTGTGTTTTGCACTATTTTGTGGATGATTGAGCTTGTGGCTCCTTGTTTTTAAATGTAAATGATTTTTGGACCCTTCCAAAAATATTGTGCCACCTCTTGTTTGTGTTTGAATGTGGCTATTCTCTTGAACATTTGAGTATCGGTCTTGTTCAATACCAATGACTTGAATAGTGCTTATAATCAAACAAAAATGAATGTGCAGCTACGATGAGGCCAAATAAAGTTGCATAGATAATATGTGAACTTTTTGCATCTCGTTGTGACTACCCAAGTATCAAATTGAGTCTCTTGTGATGAACATTGCACACTAACAATAGTGTGGAATCTTGTTTAACATTAGTGTCAATGCCTTGTGTGATGAGCTTACCGTGAACCATGTGTGATGACACCTAGAATTTGTCCCGTTGGTCCGGTTGACTAAGTAATGCAATCTCTTGATATGATCTTAGGCAACTTTGAAGAGTGTAAACAATTTGACATTCTACCTCTTTTTGTGGCCTACGTTGTGAGTGTGTGAACTCCGCTTGAACACCCTTTGAGCCTTAGCCTTTTCTTGGAAGAAACTTGATAAAATTGTTACCTTTCTTGATCCATTACCCATGATCCTCATGATTTGTGGTTTGTGAATAACCAACTTAGGCCAAAAGCCTAAGTTGGGGGTGTGATGAAAAGAAAAGGTAAAATCAAGAAATCCAAGAAAGTCCCATCTGACCCATGGTTTGAGAAAAATGGAACCCCTCCA
>JAJOOS010012302.1:0-14701 GCA_029582725.1 Solanum chiquidenum
AGAAATTCTAAACCCTAGTTCCTTTTCTTCTAGGATTTATGTAAGCATTAGTAAACACGGGTCGGTTTGGATGAGTTATGGTTGAAACCAAAACCAAATTTAACATAGTCGGTTTTTAAATTTTCAAAATCAAATCAAATCAAATACAATACTCCTTACCGGTTTGGTTGTTATCAGTTTCGGTTCAGTTTAGTTCGATTATTTGATTATTAACCATACACAAAAATAAGATAAATGATTCATTCAAAACGAGATAAAAGTTAGGACAACAACCCATTCAAAACGAAAAATAGCAAAAACGACCGACATTATAAACTTTCGATCACTAAACTTACTTTGAGTAAGCTTCAAAATTCACTATTTTAGCCTAGAAGGAAGAGATAATGATAATTCAAATTGGGAAAAGGTACAAGTATCCCCCTAGACTATGACCGAAAACTCAGAGACACACCTTAACTAAACAAAGGTCCAATTACCCTCCCGAACCCATTTTTTTTTTGTAATTTTGTGCACCTCTTTGGCTTACGTGACATCTAAATATCTCACACGCTCCTCAATTGAGTGGAATCACGGAGTGTGCCACGTAAGACAAAAAGGTATACAAAATTACAAAAAAAAATAAAGGGGTTAATATGACCTTAGTTTAGTTAAGGTGTGTCTTTGAGATTTCGGTAATAATCTAATGGGGGTACTTGTGCCTTATCCCATTCAAATTCCATCAATAATTGTCATAGACACTCATATGCATGAAACTAATAAGATAAATATTCTCGTTTTGGACGCTTTTTGTCACGCCCCGAGCCTACACCCCGAACGTGGCTGACACTCGAGAACTATTGTTGGCCCTAAATGAACCCTTGGTCTGACTTACTTACTCAGCGGAAGACTTAAAAGCATAAATACAAGGATTCAATGCATCTCTACTCAACTGCTAAATAAAATAACTTAAAATGTTTAAAAGTCAACGTTCAACTTGGCCAAACTGGCAACTCAAGTCTTAACATATGAAATGATAATGTAAAGACAACTGAACTACTAATTGTCTGACTGTCTATGAAGCCTCTAAAACAAAGAGGGTGTCGGGACAAGACCCTCGATTATCCTAGTAATTAATTATTGAAAACAAAGTAAAAGGAGTCCTCCGGAATGCAAGGAGGCTCACCAACTGACTCTGAGTGCTCAACTGGATCAACGAGGCACTGAGTGATGATCCTGGTTACCTGCGTCTACATCATAAGAAGATGTAGGTCAAGTGACATCAGTACATTGAATGTACGAGTATGCGAGTTGAAATGTTAAACACAACATATGTTTAAAAAGAATCTGAAAGAAACACTTACACTGACTTTACTCAACTCCTGAATAACTTAACTCAATATAAAGCAATAAACATATGCAATATATAGAAAGCTTGTAAAACAGTGGAAAATAACTTAGTTCATTAAAAAAAATGCAATAACAAACTCAACTTTACTCATGTAATAAAGTAATGTAGTTTCTCTGGGAGATTCCCTAACTGACAACCACCACTATGAGCCTAAGTGGTGATACAACGTCTTGCTCACGCTGTCAGAACTGTCCTATACTTTTCGTCATATAGAACGCTTAACTAAGTGGATCCACTAGTCTATGCTAAAAGTATCTTAAAGAGTCATCTAAAAAGTATGATCTTTTACTACTCATGATGGATTTATAGAGACTTGAGTTAATTTGAACTCGCATCCCCATATCGGTGCTCAATACTACTCCCAAAATATACTTAGCTTATATGTTTTTAAAACAAACTTCTCTCTTTGGTTTGAGATAATTACTAAAAACTTAGCTTAAAAGCTCTCTTGGAATCGATGTTTCCTTTCTTGTTCAAATGTGAAAATATTTTAAACTCTTGGGAATACTTAGTTCCCTTATAACTTTTGGAGAAATGAACTAACTCTTTACTCTTCACTTAACTTAAAACTTAAGTCTTAGAACAAAGTTAAAAACGTTTGTGAAAGACTTTTGAAAAACTTTAATGAACTTCTCTTGACTTGCTTCTTAACTTCTAAACTTGACTCTTAACTTTTCTAGAATTGAATTATGGATTCAGGGATTGTGATTTGTGATAGGAAAGATCTCACTTTTTTAGGAGCGTTTTTAGATAGCTAAACGTGAGAAAAGATAAAAAATAATCAACTATCTGAAGGTGGGTCTGCGCGCGGAGAAGTATTTAAAATTTAGTCGCGAAAATAGTTTTTGAGGGAGAACGGTCCGTGATCACTCCGCGACGTGAAATGATTTTTCCCAAATCTGGGGAGCAGGTCCGCGACGCGGAGCCAGTGCCCAGATTTGCCCGACTAATTTTCTTCTTCGTTTTCCAACCCCAATAGCCCAAACTCGATTCTTTTTCCCAAATTCTTTTTAGATACAGATACCCATCAAATGTACGTAAGAACCTAACTCCAACCAACTCAATAATTTGACGCAATGATCTCATAAACTTCTCAATTTCAGCCTAACTCAAGAACAATATCAAATTCAAGAATAGATATCAAGAACATCAACTTTCAAACTTTTTTAGGACGAATTCACACTGAAATAAACATGTTTGGCACATGGGTGAACGAACCCAACGTTATGAAAGCCTTACATACCTTGTAGGATTTGGTGAAATCCACACGAAAATCTCCAAGAAATCGACGAACTTTGAACTTTTCTTCTCCTTTCTCCTTGTTTCTCTTTTCTCCAAGCCCTAACGTAAACTTCACCTTTTCTAAACTGGTCTAATTCTGATTAGACCCTAACTTAATTACCAAAAACGAAATAAAACAATTGGGCAAGAAAAAGACTAAAATACCCTTCCAAAATTTGGATTATACTTTCCTTATCTAAACAACCCATCTTCCAAAGAGCATATCTCACTCATACAAACTCGGAATCACGCAAACTCGACGGCGTTGAAAAGATTATTCCAAGAGCTTTCCTACCATATCTGAAAGTACACCTAGCTCATCCTGAGCTAGGAGTTATGGCCGTTTGAAGTTGACTAAAACTCAACTTATTCTAACTTGACAAAATTTCCAGATTTTCATTCTTTCCAAAAATGACTATTTCCAATTATGAACTCCTTCCTAGTTACTTCAATTTGCGAGATGTTACACTTTTGCTTTTATAAATAAATTAAAAATAAATTTTGATGAAAACATATATAAGTTCTTTAAAATTGTTTATATGAATAATATAGTATGTATGTATAATGATAAAATATATGTATATAATTTGTCAATTCAATTCGGTAATTTCTTCGGTTTTCACGAGAAAAATCAAAATCAAATCAAATACTTATCGATTTTTTAAAATCTAAAATCAAACCAAGTCAAATCCAAATTAATCGATTTATTTAATCAATTTGATTTAATTTTTCAATTTGAATCGGTTTTTATCCAGACTGTGAACACCCCTATATATTAGTTTCTAAGTTGCAAACTGAACGTCGTATTAATTTTATACTTGAACAAAGCTATCAAACGTTGTATAACTTATACATAAATCAATACAAAAATAAGCTAGATCTTTATAAGATACCAAACGACCCTAGGGACATTTGCTAGGGGACGGGATATATAAATTTATCTCACAAATCGAGATATCTTATGAAATTAGTTATTCCATATGAAATAACTAATTGCATTGTTTTAGTACAAATGATAGGGTAATCTTGCATTTTATCTCGGGATTATTATCCCTTATCTCCATACTAGCAACCTCTGAGGGATATTTTGGCTTAAATATAACTTATGTTAGGGAATAATTATATTGAAATTAATTTCGTTGAAATTAGTTATTCTGATATTATTTTTATTAACTGTTTAGTTTGTTATATTAAAAATAACACGCTCTGACAAACTTTCTAAGAATAAGTTGTTTGTTGACAAAAATATCCCCACCTTATTTAATAGAAAAAAAGTTTAAAGGACTTCATAGGTAATTTTATCATTATAATTGTGTTATCTCGAGATAACTGATCTAGATATTAATATTCTACCCTCTCACATAAATAACTCATTTATGTACTAATTTTGATATAACTTATCCCAAAATTAATAATCAAACAAAAACAAGACAATTTTTTTTTTTTATCTCAAGGCTATTTATGTTTTGTTCAAAATACCAAATGACCCGTTAGAGTTTGTTGGATGGTAATTGTGCAATTACGCTGATCTTTTAGAGCTTCGTGAAGAGAAATATGTTCATAAATACCTTTCGATTGAAGGTAAAGATTTATTCGCATTCGATGTTTACCAAGCTAATAAATAAATAAATATATGACATATGTTTACAATAATTCATGGTTTAATTCCATGAAGGAAGAAAACATAGGATAAACTCAGGTGGGTCGGGCCCAACCTGACCCTCTTAAGGGATGGGCTCTTGGTCCAAATGTGTTGAACTATGTCTTACATGTTAAGCCCAATTGTGGAGATGAATTTTATACAAAAAGTATAGATAAAAATAAGAAAAAACTATCTTATTCGGTATATATTCATACTTTATATATTAAGTTTATTTATGCGTATCTTACCACTAATTAAGAGTTCTCGATCATATATTGAGAAAGATATACATATATATATATATATATATATATATATATATTATACCAGATACACTAAAAATATAGGAAGAAAAGCGAGTGAGATAAGGAGAAGGCAAGTGAGATAGTCATGTATCCCAGCTATATGCGAATCACACCAGATACACATTAAATACATGTATTTGTATGTATCTGATGTGATTCACATGTATCTGGAAGAGTTGTAAACGAGATGGGAGGAGGCGGGCGGATTTGTCTATGTATCCTAGATACATGTGAATCCACTAAGAAACAATGTACTAGAACAAATTACACCTAATTTTGACTTCATGTATCCCGTGATAGATGTACCTGAATGCATCTGGACTCACCAAAATTTGGTAAGATTCGTAATATTGCAAAACTAGAGTGTATCTTAGTACAGAGTGAGTTGATAAAATAAGCGAATTATTAACCTGTCTAAATCTGAATAGGTTAGGTGGATCATTAACCCGTCCAAATATAAACGAATTAAATGAGTGAGTTAATTTTATTGCCTTTATATATAGTTTTTTTCCATTTGGTGTCTGATACCTACAGTTACATTAGAGCCCGACCAATTTCAAATTTTATGTCAGAAAATCTCACATTGGGGTGTAAAATACTTCCTAATAAAGGTGACTCAATATTTAGGTTATTTTTCTCCATGCTTCTTTTGTACTTATTGGCAACTCATAGTACATTTATTAATTAAATTCAAGATAATGTTCATGAAGCTAATTGGTTATATTATAAAATTGCTTGAAAATCTAGCATGACAGGCTCTCTCTTATCTCATTTGTCTCCATAAATTAAACAACATATTTTGTTCGTTGGCTAGTATATTAAGAATATTAATTCATTATTTAATTATATGTACACAAATTGGCCACGTCTTCATGGCAACACGTCTAATATTTCTCAATATGAGTTATAGTGGAATGGTTCAAAAAACTTTAGTCAGAAATTTCGAATTCAAACTTCTACATATGAAATAGATTCTGTTGGGAGTGGTGCATTCAGAAATGATCATTACGTTATAGTAATGTAAATTCAAAATTGATTACGCTTAATACAAATTTCAGACACTAAATTAAAAGGGAAAAGAAATATCTAATAGCTATGCCAATATTTTATTTTATCTATGTTACATTAAATTTTGCTAATACATGTATCTGCCATACATAATACTTGGATAGGGATATCTTTTTTTATAAGTTTCTATTAAGTTATACAAATAATTTTAAAAAGTAAATTTTATATAAATATATATTTGTTGTTTATAGAAGTTTAATTTAAAGAAGAGTTGCATATGTATTCCACCTAGCTTGTAAATGTCCAGTTAAAGAGATTCAAAATTGCCATTATCCCCTTACACAACTATTATAATAATGATATATACCACCACCAACAATAATTACCTTTCAATTTTAAATAAATTAAAATTGATTATATAATTTTATTTCTCCATTTAAAAATAAATTTCAACTTTCCGATGATCTTATTAAGGCCAAAGATTAAACGATATTTTAGTTATTATACATATCTTAAATTAAGATCATAAGTTTTTTAACCAAAAAAATTATAAGATTCAAAAGTCTTTTTAGGTTTTTAAAATTTCGTATCAAGTAAAAATCAGATAAAAAAATTAAAACGAAAGAGTAAATTTCTTTTTTTCCCTAAAAATTAAATTTTTTATAGTCTCTCCAATCAACAAATTAAGAGAATGTTCTTCTTGTTACCAAACCCATTGGTGCTGTTTTCTTGCATGCTTAAGTGACTGCATATCTAACAACATGAATATTTGGTTGGTGAAGAATAATATATTCTCCATTTTATATAAGCTATAGAGCAATGCATGTAACATATTAATGAAAAACTAGATACATTGAACTTTTTCTATCCCATGATACTATGATAATGCTCAACTTTTTCTATATCCCATTGATACTATGATAGAGCTTCTATGTAATGTTCGAGTCGACTTACACATATCTCGACTAATTTTATAAGGGACCTATATACAATCTCTCATCAGAATTTGGTTTGATATTTGCAACACCTTTCGTTATTATAGGCATTGGAGATGTAACTCTATTCAGAAAGACTTGAACAGGTGAACAGAAATAACCGAGTTTGTTACAAAATGTTATAATTTACTATAATAGTGAAATCATCTTTATTTTTTCATGTCTGATTAGTCAAAATAATTAAGTTATATGATATTTCAAGTTCATTATTTTCTCTTGATTTCCGACCCTCAACTTTTGACCATCCTACCCCACTACCCCCAAACCCCTACAGCCCACCCTATCCCATCCCCAGAATATTTTGCTATGTTACATATAGTACGATATCGTCGTTTGCAGTGGCAGTAATATCGTCTTCTACAACATCAACCTCTACTACTATAACTTAATTAATAGAATAGTTTATCTTTTTCAAAAATAAAAATAAATTCTTGAAGATAATTTTTTGGTTTATTTATCAAACACTTGAAATTAATTAAGAAATTCACTTATTTTTCGCGGAAAACATTTTATTTCCTACCAACCACATACATATATATGCACAAAAATAGTGATATAGAAGGAATATATATTGACTGTTTTCTAGGAAATTGTAACAATTTGCAAGGATAATGTTTGGAACCAGGTTGTATCTTTTGTTCTGGATCATTCTTTTGATTTGGTCAGTAGGGAAAAAAAATATAGTAAGTAATTATTTCATTAATTTATTCTTTATTTTTGTTTTTTTATGAGGTCGAATTGGATATATATACTTTTTATTCCCTTTGCTATGACATGACATGAAATGTTGTTGCATCTAATTTTAACTAACAATTAATCTTAAGCGAATTACTAAAAAGAAAAAAAAGCTTTAACCTAAGTATCATTTATAGGTAAAGCGAAGTCAGAAATTATAGTTTATAGATTTTGATTTTATAAATTAATTATTTTTATTTGTTCAATTGATTTCTTAAAGAGAAATAAAAGATTTGAATTGAAGTTATGAAATTCGATTAAACTAATGAATTATAATCTAGCTTCGCCTTGTATTTAGAACGATCAAATTTTCATATCTAACCACTTAAAAACATAACTATCACAATAGTCGACAAACAACATCAGTTGCACAAAATCTTGAATACGTCACTTTAACTTCATTATTTCTTAAATATGTATCACATTATACCACTAGGCTTTTATTGACCACCCTAAAAATGTTTTGGATATGTGAATATGACTTCAACTTACGTATACTTAAATTCGATTTAGAAATATGTAAATATGTTAAAAAAGTATTTCAAGTAAATATTAGTTCTGCTCAGTATATTTTTTCCCACATTTTTTCCAAATAAAATTAATTACAATTTCCAAATACCCTTTTAATCACTTTCAACCAAATCTTATCTAAATGCCTAATTTACTTATATTTTCCTTCATCTTCATGTCTAAATTCTAATAGCAAAAGACTACAAAGTGAGATCCAAACATGGTGTTCCATCTAACTTTCACTAATTCAGATTCGTGGTACGTAAGATATATTAAATTAAAGATTATTTCATATCAGTTTTTTCTTTTATTTTCAAAATACAATACTTAAAACATCCGATTAAGTATTACTAATAAAATTTTATCCATCACACTATAATCCTCGATGGACGTATCATTTCCCTTTCAAGACAAAACTCATCTAACCCATCAAATTATATTAGTCTTCCTATAATATTCAATGGACGTCTCATTTCCCTTTCAAGACCAAACTTGTACTGCATAAGGTACATATATTAAACTAAAGATCACTTCATATCAATATTTTTTTATTATTTTCAAGATATAGTACTCAAAATAGTCGATTAATCAAGTATGATAAATTTTTATCCATCACACCACATTAATCTTCTAGGGACGTATCATTTCCCTTTCAAGACAAAACTCATCTAGCCCTTCAAATTATATTAGCCCTCCTATAATTCTCGATGGACGTCTCATTTCCCTTTCAAGACAAAACTCATATTGCATAAGGTACATATATTAAACTAAAGATCACTTCATATCAATTTTTATTTTTATTCTGAAGAAACAGTTGATAATTTTTTATCTATCACACCATAATCTTCGATGGACGTATCATTTCCTTTCAAGACAAAACTCATCCAGCCCATCAAATTATACTAGTCTTCCTCCTTCACATATCCCAAAGCACACAAGACTATAACACTTCATGTTAGTTTTGAGATAATTCTTACCCTACAAAGCACAATTCCCAATTTGTATCAAACAACAATTCTTCTTCCTTTATTTTTTTTCCACATTGGGGTCCAAATATATTTTTGTTTTTTTTCATCTTTGAATTAAATACCCACAACAATTTTTCTCAATTTTTCAAAGCAAAGGGACCGTCTCACAGTTCACATCGACACATTAAGCCTTAGGATTTTAAACAAAAAAGTAGATCTGTTACATAACCAAGAGACATTGAGACATGCAATAATTTAATCAATGTGACAAAAAAAAAAGAAATTAATTGGTTTAAAATAAAGTAGTGGCTAAGAGTACAAGAAGAAGATAACAGTGAAAAAACTAATCATATAAATAGATGATATTATTTATCTTTTAAATAGCTTGCCTTTTGTTCTTATGTCAATGAATTGATGAGACAGAAAGTATTCAAAATTATATGAACTATTCATATGGGACCTTGTTTAATTTGGAAATCATGTTAGATTATTGGATGTGATATTTTACCTGTGGTTGAATGTAATTATGAAGCGGATAATAAATATAAAGTTTATGAATTCAGGATATTACGAAATTGATGATTTGACTAATCTGTTACTGAATTTGAAATTTAATAATTGTATACCTATTTTGTTGATTTAAGATTTTTAACGTAATGGTTCAAGATTCAACTGCTAAGTTATTGTCTTTTGACTAGGGCTACCCCGAGGATTATAAGATAATTTAATTACACGATTATTCTTTTAAATGAGTTGATTTTTTTATTGTTTTGTCTTTCAAATGAACGTGTCATAGGTTTTAGCCCTTATAGAACTTATACATGGTGAGGCAAACGTAACTTATGTGATATTATGATTTAAAAATATAGAGAAGTTAAAGTTAAAGAACAGTATAAAACAAATACAAATATCTTTTAACTCGAAAAGACATGTTAACAATTTATTTTTAAATTTGCTCTGATATAACTTTAAACTCTCACTTTCTGTTCTGATGTGATATTTGTGTTAAAGATAATTGTCATAGCAAACTCTCTTTCGATGTAATACTTAAACACATATATAAAGTTTGAATCGAAATAATTGTGTTTCACCTTGTTGTTCAAAGTGAATAATTTATTTATGAAATATTTGTAACAAACTATAAGAAAAATAAACATTTCCAATATAATGTACTATAGGGGTGTTTATGGTTCGATTTGGATCGATTATTAGTTAAAATCAAAACCAAACCAACTTAACTGATTTTTAAATTTCTAAAACCAAACCAAATCAAATCAAAAAAATAACCGCGGTTTGGTTCGATTTTTCGGTTAGAAAGTAATAAGTTTGTTGAGGACATATGCATCTTGATAGACACAAACACTTAGTACATGAATAACTCACGAAAAAACTATTGCACGAACAAAGTGATTCATCCAATGCACCAAGTTTCAGAAACTAAAAAAACTTATTGTCAATAACATAAAGTTGGTTCAATATTCTGGAGATCTCAACATCTTATCAATAGACTTTTCAATAAAATCACACTTTAAAATATTGAGAAATTACTTCTAAAAAAAACATCAATATTCATAATCAAAACTAATCAATTACCATCTTCTTTAGCTTGAACTTTAAATTATTCAATGCTACGTTAGAAATTTTTATAAAGAACAGAGAAAGTGTGATCCTTAAAGAAATGAATATTGAGAGATTTAGACTTAGGTTTTAATAGTTGGGCTAAAATTTAAGTGTTGGACTTCAGAAATAGTAAAATTAAAGACTTAAGTTAATTAAACTTTATCAAAATACATATATTTTATTTATAAATAATTATAAAATTTATACATATAACTTCTCGGTTCGATTTGGTTATTTTTGCGGTTAATTTTAGTAAAATCAAAACCAAATCAAATAGTATCGGTTTTTCAAAATTTAAAACCAAATCTAACCAAATTAAACCAAATATCAGTTTTTTTAATCGATTTGGTTCGGATTGCGATTTAGTTTGATTTTATAACCATAACCATGAACAACCCTAATGTACTACTACCTATTTTTCTTTTGGTTATATAAAAAGACATTTGAGATTTTAATTTATATATTCCTTATTTCAAATTAAATGATTATACTTTCTTTTTAATTTGTTCCAAATAATTAAATTTTAAAAAAAACACATTCTCTCTCTCTCCTTGATCTATATGATTTGAAAACTCAAATGATTGATAGAGAGAAATTAAAGGTTAATAATTCTCAAATATTCCACAGAAAATAATAGCAGAATTTTCAATTTATATTCATGTATCTTGAATTATGAAGTTTATTAAATTGAGGATTAAATTTAGGTTATTTAAACAAAATAATCAAATTATCATCTTTTCTAATTTGGATTTGAATTTTCTCAGGAAAAAAGTACCAAAATCAAATCCACTAAAATTTTGAAGGGATTTGTTTGATTAATTAAATATATCATATATTTTTTCTCTTTTCTATTAGTTAGTAAAGTAATTATTGTATGGGAGTTTCATTCTATATTGTTTTCCCCATTACTATATTTTAAGGGGTACTTCATGTGGGAGAAAGATTTGAAGTTGGTGGGGTACTTAAGGATGGATGTGAATTCTTATGTCTCTATTCTTAATTAAACGTTTTGAGTTTTGAATTTTTTTTCAATGGTGTGTGTCTCCTTTAATAAGTTTTATATGACACAAATTTGATTTAATAGAACGACATAGTTATAAAAAATTATTTCTCTATTTTATCGTAGTTATTCTGGCTAAGATCTGGATGATCTAATAATAGATGAAGATAAGTTGGGAACTCATAAGGTTTCAAGTTGAATTTCGAAAATGTAAAAACACTAAATAATTTGTTTATATTTGTTCAAATTTTGATGGATAAATTTAATCATAACTTATGCTGATGTTGATGAGAAATATATAACAATTATTTTTTAAAATTAATTAAGATGTGCGTAAGCCGATCAAGTGGTCCCGATTAGATTGTTGTTGTTTCATAACGTGCGTGGTGGGACATTAGTCTTAAGATATACAAAGACTTTTTAAATGTAGGTGTCACACCATTGTTGGATTAAATCATGATAAGATTAGCATGGTACAATCTATACTATTGATAGATAAAAAGCAAGATTTAGAGTTATTAATGTCGTCACTAATGAAAATACTACGTTAAATATCATAATTAATGTCCCTTTTTAATATCTTATCAAAATCCTATTGGCCAAATGTACTAACAATATTAAAGTTAGGACATTGCTCCGGATTTGTTGGGGGTGGGGTACATTTGTTATATACTGTAAGGGGTCGTTTGGATTGAAGACAAGTTATGTTGGGATTAAATATGACGGGATAAGTTATGTTGGGATAAGTTATGTTAAGATTATTTTTTATTGGTTGTTTGGTTTGTCAAATATGCAGGACATAATTTCTAAGAGTAAGTTGTGTGTTTACATAAATACCCTCTAAGAATAAATTGTTTGTTTATAAAAGAGGGTTTAAGGGGGTAATTTTGTTATTTTACATTTTTATCCCGGGATAACTTATTCCGGAATTAGTACACCACCCACAAGTAGGGATAACTTGTCCCAGTCATAATTATTAATCATGTAATAAGTTATCCCACACTTTGAAACCAAACAAAGAATTGTTGGGTACTAAAAAATTATCCCATGATTATTTGTCTTTATCCATCACACCAAACGACCCCTAATTATTATTTGTTCGAGTTGAGCATATAAACATATGATCACGGACGTATGAGAAAACACGTTGTTTGTAACAAATTTTAAAATGACAGAAAATAAATTACATCCACAAAAAAATATAAAGAAACATGAATATTTATTTCTCACTAGTGCGGGATATAATTGTAACACCCCAGAATTTTTTTTGAGCTAAGACTCGAACCGTTCTTCATAGTGAGTGAGATTTTTGCAAGGAATTTAAAATTTCTTTGAGTGTTAAGTTCACTAGATGTAGCACCTTGAGTTCCAAGAAGAACTAAAGAGAAAAGCATTCAAGTCATTCCTAAGTTTTTCTTAAGTTTTGGGTCAACTTCAAACGACCATAACTCTTAGTACAAGATGTGTTAGGTGAGCTACAAGATGGAAAATTAAAGCCCTTCGAGTCCTCTTTCCAACACCACTGAGTTTGCTCAATTCCGAGCTCTAAGTAAAAAGTTATGACTAATTTAATAACGACGCGGAGCCAACACGGACCTCACTGCCTGGTGGAAAATAATTCCGACTCCCAGCTCGTTATAATTAGTTCTTTAGGGGTATTTTAGTCCTAAAAACCCTTAGGAGGTCATCTAAATTGCCCTAAACGTGTAGAAAATCAGTTTTCTTAAATCAAAACCCTCTCATCCACTCCAAAGATTCTACGTTCAAGAAATTCAAGAAAAGATAAGGCTAGAGTTCATCTTTCAAGGTTTTCCTTCAAGTTCTTCAAGAAGATGATTCTTTCAGGTATGTAAGCTTCCATAGTGTTGGGTTTGTTTACCCACACGCCAATCATGTTAATTTCAGCTTTAAATTCGTTCTAAAAGTTGAAACCTTAATGTTCTTGTTATGTATTCATGAATTTGCTTTCGTTCGTGAATTGGGCTGAGATTGAGGAGTTCTTGAGGTTATTGTGTTGATTTATAGAGCGGTTAAAGTTAGATTCTAGTGTACATGTGTTGGGTATCTAAATCTAAAGAGAGATTGAGCAAAAGAATCGAAGTTAGGCGAATTGGGTTAGAAAACGAAGGAGAAATTTCATCGGTCGAAATTTGGAACCCCCTCCGCGTCGCGCAGCCACTTCCCAGATTTGGGAATTTCTGTTTCGCGTTGCGGAGCTGACACAGAGTGTTCTGCCTCAAAAGACATTTTTGAAACCAAAATTTAAATGTTTCTCCGCGTCGTTGACCCACCTTCAGATATTGATTTTTGGTCTTTTTCATGTTTAGCTATCTAAAATCATTCCTAAACATCATGAGACCTTTCCTATCACAAATCACAACCTTGAATTCATAAATCACATTCAAGGTAGAGTTGAGAGTCAAGTTTTGAAAATTCATTCGAACATTCTAAGAAAGTCCTTTTAAGTCTTTTTGAGGAGTCTTCTATAATTTCTAATAACTTGTTTCAAGACTCGAGCAAGTGAGTATGAGTGAGGAGAATGTATTCATGAGTCTACTTTATCATTACAAGATCTTTCATACCATGAAGCATAACTTTTGAATTCATAATTCACATTCAAGAGAGAGCCTTTGAGTTCAATTGTGAATCCTTTGAGATCAACTATCGATTTGAACTAAGTTTTGAGGAAGTAAGTCAGAGAATGAGAAGAGTCGTATACATGAGTTCCATATAGTTATGTAGACCATCGAGTCAAGTTGTTTCATGCCCATAATTTCGCATGAACTTCGTAAGTTGAGCATTCTTCAGAGAAGTGGTATCTTCAAGTTCTAAGCCTTTAAGTGTTGAGTTCCTAATCTATTTTGAGAAGTATCTCGAGTCCTTGAGTTGAACATTTCATGCCCATAATTCCGCATGAACATTATAAGTCGAACAATCTTGAGATGAGAAGTATCTTTGAGTCGTTAAGTTGAGTAGTTCATACTTATAATTCCGCATGAACTCTGAGTTGAGCATTCTTGAAATGAGTAGTATCATTGAAGTTCTTGATTTCCAAGTATTTGAGTTTTATCTATGGTTATTAAAAATCTTGCATTGAGTCGTTCATGTCCATAATTCGGCATGAACCATATTTTAAGAAGTCTTTTACAAACGTTTTAACTTTGTTTTAAGACTTAAGTTTTGAGTTCAGTAAAGAGTAAAGTTGAAGTTCTTTTCTTCAAAAAGTGTATGGGGACTAAGTATTCCCAAA
>JAJOOS010012303.1:0-29775 GCA_029582725.1 Solanum chiquidenum
TTAAATGCTAAGGAAAGAATTAGGGAGTTCCCATAAACTCCAAACAAAAGTCTAACAACTAAAACAAATGCGGAAAAATACGCCTAGAACCTGAAAGTCAACGTAGCAAAACTCTAACAAGATCCATAAATCTAAACAAGAAGGGTTACAACCCCAAACTAATGTACTAAGAACTAACTAGAAAGTATAAGTGTCAAAATGTGGACATAGACAGAAAGAGAACTCATGGCAGCCCGGAAGAACTGGCTCACCCTTGAATTTGAACGACGATCACTGATCTTCTAAGCGAGGTCTGTCAATAGTCGCCTGAAGATGCCCTGTACTCAACAAAGAAAGAGCAAGTGCAGTATCAGTACACAACCACAGTGTAATTGTAGGATCACGCTGCTATCCCACTAAGTGCAACATATATAAGCCACTACAACATAATAATAACATGCATACACCGAACATATACAATATCAACATCATTTACGAACAACGTACAATTTCACAATCCTCAAGATAAGCAGTTATGTCAAGTCAATGGTTCTCTCATGGAACCCAAACCCTAACAGTTTGCATACCGAAACGTGGTACCCGATCTAATGTTTATGCCGGAACGTGGCAACCGATCTCATATTTATGCCAGAACGTGGCAATCGATTCAAGTTAGTGTGTCGGAACGAAACACATGATCCATTCAACAAGCCACAATCACAATCACAAAGTACATTCTCATAATCATACAATCAAGTCATGGTTCATGGCATTCATCAATAATCTTATCCTCATTTACAATTAGTGTGACCAATAGTGCAACATTCGCATACATACACGTATTATAATGAAGTAAGAACAAACATATATCACACAATCATGAAATCACAACCATCACCTACCTCGAAACAAGCTTGAATCCCCTAAGAAACTTTATTCTTCCCTTTTCGGATTCGTTCCACGTGTTCTTGGTCTACAAATGATCAATATAACATGGGAATCAGTAAACAATAACTAATTACCCGAATTACTAACAATCCTATCAACCCTAGATCAAACTCATGATCCCAATATCCAAATTAGGGCTATTTCCACTATAATTCCCAGATCAAGACTCTCCCCCATCGATAATTACCCATTAGATTACGTTCTACGGATCGAAAAATGGATTCGAGGAGTTAAAATCTTACCTTTAGCCACAAGAATGGTTAAAAACAGTCAAGAAAACCCCTGGGTTCCTTCCTTAGCTCTCAAGTTCGAAAAGTATAAAATAAAACATTTTTGGAGTTTATTTCCGACTTATGTTGTGACTGGACCGCCACAGCGGTCCTCACCCCGCTACATCGGACCCGCCCTGGCTGAAGAAATCATGCCTCAATGTCTTACACGGAGACAGAGAGCTAAATAAAGAATTCCAAAACCCCATTTCACCACACACCTTCAATCAACGACAATCAGAAACTACCCGTTCACGCTAAGATCAATTATGGGAGTTCTACTCACCCGAATTCAATTTTGTAAAGTCGTACGGGTTCCTTAACATCTTATGTATCTACTCATGTGATCAAATTCATAATTAGATCACCCAATTACTATCAGATTTCCCTAGACCTCACAGACTCTGATTTCATCCAAATCTGGACTAGGTTGGGAAATCTCTAGTTACTACAAAAAAGTTTTTCGGCCCAAAAATTTTCCCCGTTGGCTTTTCAATAACAACGGAAACAGGTCGTTACAATAGATACCAATTTACCCATCACTCGTCCCCAAGTGACAAAACTTAGGAAAAATAGGCTAGAGAAGGAATGGAGTAGTACCTGAATCGATGAACAACTGGGAATACTTGTCTCGCATGTCCCTCTCGATTGCCCAAATAGCTTCCTCAACTGGACGATGCTTCCATTGAACCTTTACGAACTTAATATCCTTAGTCCTCAGCTTATACACACATCACGATCGAGAATTGCAGTCGGTTCCTCCTCATATCAGATGTCTTTGTCTAACACAATTGAGTTCCATTTAATGATGTAATCCCCGTCACTATGATAACTCTTCAACATGGACACATGAAATACCGAATAAATTCTCGATTGGTTAGGAGGTAAAGCCAATCTATAAGCCACTGGCCCTACATATTCAAGAACCTCAAAGGGACCAATGTATCGCGGACTTAGCTTGCCTTTCTTTCCAAATCTCATCACCCTTTTCATGGGTGATACCTTAAGAAGAACATTCTCATCAATCTGAAATGTCATGTCTCTCACCTTATGATCTGCATACTTCTTCTGTCTACTCTGGTTTGCTAAAAGTTTGGTTTGGATGCTCCTCACCTTATCTTGAGCATCCTTCATTAATTCAACCCCCAAAGGTTTCACATCTGCAACCTCAAACCATCCTATGGGTGATCTACATCCTCTCCCATAAAGTGCCTCAAATGGTACCATATCTATGCTGGAGTGGTAACTATTATTATAGGATAACTCACACAAAGGTAAGAACTTATACCAATGCCCTCCAAAATCAATCACACATGCCCTCAACATGTCTTCTAACACTTGAATAGTCCTCTCTGATTGCCCTTCCGTCTGTGGATGGAAGGTTGTACTAAAAGTTAGTTGTGTGCCCAATTCATCATGTAATTTTCTACAAAACTTGGATGTGAATTGGGTACCACGGTCTGAGATGATAAAGAGGGGAACCCCATGCAACCTCACTATCTCTTTCACATACACCTTAGCCAATTGTTAAGCATTATAATATATTTTTACCAAAATAAAATGGGTTGACTTAATCAATATGTCAACCACTACCCAAATAGAATCAAACTTCCCCAAAGTCTTGGGAAGACCAACCACAAAATCCATGGCTATCATTTCCCACTTCCATTCCGGAATTGACATTCTCTGAAGCAAACCTGCAGGCCTTTGATGCTCATATTTTACTTGTTGGCAATTTTGACACTTAACCACAAACTCCGCTATATCCTTTTTCATGTCTGGTCACCAATAAATTCTCTTCAAGTCTCGGTACATCTTGGTCACATCGGATGAATGGAATATCACGAGCCATGGGATTATGTCAACAATTTTTGAATCAAGTCATCAACTCGAGGGACACAAATCCTTCCCTTAAAACTGAGCACACTTTCCGCATCAAGAGTGTTCTCTTGTGCCTTACCAATCGCAGTCTTCTTCTTAAGTTCGTTCAAAGTTTCATCCTCAAATTGTTTGGCCTTGATCTCTTCAATAAATGTGGCCCTAACTTCAATGCAAGCTAATACCCCACTTCTCTTTGAGATGCCCAACTGCATGAACTTAGAATCCAAGGTCTGAATTTCTTTTGCCAAGGGTCGCTTGGATACACTCAAGCAAGCTAAACTACCCATACTCACAGCTTTTTGACTCAAAGAGTCTGCCACCACATTAGCATTACTCGTATGGTATTGAATGGTCACATCATAATGCTTGAGTAACTCCATCCACCTTCGTTGTCTCATATTCAGATCTTTTTGAGTGAACACATGCTGCAAACTACGATGATCAGTAAACACTTCACACTTGACCCCGTAGAGATAATGCCGCCAGATCTTAAGAGCGAACACTACCGCTGCCAACTCCAAATCATGTGTTGGGTAATTCCTCTTGTGCACCTTCGATTGACGCGATGCATAAGCTATAACATTCTTATCCTGCATCAACACAGCACCCAAACCAGAATGTGAAGCATCACAATAAACAATATAATTTTTACTCTCAATCGGTAATGCTAGAATAGGTGCGGTGGTGAAGAGAGTCTTGAGATTTTGGAAGCTCTCCTCACATTTTTCAGTCCATTCGAACGGTATCTCTTTTTTGGTCAAATTTGTCAAGTGAGTGGCATAGAAGCAAAATTCTTCACAAATCGACGATAATAGGTAGCGAGCCCCACAAAACTCCTAACTTACGTCACAGAGCTAGGCTGAATCCAAGTTTTAACCGCCTCAATCTTTTAAGGATCTACCATTACCCCTTCTTTAGAAACTACATGCCCCAAAAATGCAACTGAAGTCAACCAAAGTTCACACTTAAAAATTTTCGCATACAACCTTTGTTTCCCCAGAACACACAAAATAATACGAAGATGGTCGGCATGCTCTTCCTCACTTTTCGAACAGACCAAAATGTCATCAATAAAGACTATAACAAACGAGTCAATAAATGGCTTGAACACCCCATTCATCAAACTCATGAAAGTTGCAGGCGCATCAGTCAAACCAAAAGATATAACTAGGAACTCATAGTGCCCATAGCGGGTTCTAAACGCCGTCTTGGGCACATCCTCATGCCTAATTTTTAATTGATGGTAACCAGACCTTAGATCAATTTTAGAGAAGACTGATGCACCTTGCAATTGGTCAAAAAGATCATATATCTGAGGTAATGGGTACTTGTTTCGAATGGTGACCCTATTCAATTGCCAATAATCTATACACATCCTCATACTACCATTTTTTTCTTAACAAACAAAATTGGAGCACCTCATGGGGAAGCACTAGGACGAATAAATCCCTTATCAAGAAGCTCTTGGATTTGAGCATTCAGCTCTCTTAATTATGTTGGAGCCATGCGATATGGAGGAATAGAAATAGGAAGAGTACCAGGTTCTAAATCAATTCACAAATCAATATCTCTACCCGGAGGCATACCAGACAAATCATTAGGAAACACTTCTATAAATTCTGACACCACAAGAATAGAATCAATAGATGGAGACTCAACCTCAACATCCCGAATATTAGCCAAATACACCAAACAACCCTGCCCTACCAGTTTCCTAGCCCGATTGGAAGATATGATCTTAGCTTGCTTAGGCTTGTACACCCCTCCCCACTCTAACTTTTCCCTTCCCGAAATTTCTAGAGTTATAGACTTAGTATTAAAATTAAACACAACATAATAGGGGGACAACCAAGTCATGCCTAAGATTACATCAAAGTCAGTCATATCCAAAATCACCAAATCAGCCCAAGTCTGAAAACTCATAAACAAAATAGGACATACACGATAGACATGGGTGACTATGACATACTTTCCAATTGGGGTAGAAACATGGATGGAGGAATCAAGTATATCACAAATCATAGCAAATTCTGAGGCAAATCACATGGATACATAAGAATAAGTAGAACTCGGATCAAATAACACATTAGTCATCCGGTCACAGACAAGAATAGTATATGTAATCACTGCGTCAAATGCCTCCACCTCGTTCTTGCCCGGAAAGGCATAACACTGAGCCCTGTCATCTTGACGGGCGACTTCCCTGCCTGGATGCACTGTACCTCTGCCTGCATTACCATTTCCTCTACTCCCACGGCCTCGATGATTACCTCCTCGCCCACCTTGTGGACATCCTCGTCCATTATTACCATTTCCCGCGGGTACTACTGCTCTAGATTACTGCTGTGTGGAATTCAACATGCGCGAGTGGGGGCAATCTCTCCTCATATGCCCAGGTTCTCCACAGTTGTAACATGTACGATTAAAAGATGGTTTGCTGCCCGCCGAAGGTGCCGCACCCTGGATATCCTGAATCAAATTATGAGGTGGAGTTCCCGAGTAATTACCTGTAGAAATGGGCATAGCGGACTGAATTGGCTTGGCTGCAAGTGTTGGCCTCCCTGACCCTTTGGAATAAGAACCTTCAAAGTTACCCGAGTTCTTGGCCCTTTTAGCCAATGTCTTAGCTTGTCTCGCCTCACCCCCTCCACTTTCTTAACAAAGTGTGTTACCTCATTAAAGCTCCTCCCTGCAGAGGTCATATGAACAGATAATACCTGCAACTCAGAGTTTAATCCTGTAATAAATAAACGGATCCTCTTCTCCTCAGTAGTCACCAATTGAGTAGCATATCTAGACAAAGCATGGAACTTGGCCTCATAAGCAGCCACATACCACCTTGCTCCAAAGCCATGAACTCATCCTTCTTGCGACCTCTCAAAGTCCTAGGCACATATTTCTCTAAAAACAGAGCATGAAATTGGGTCCAAGTAAGTGGAAGTAAAACTGAAGATCTACATTCAACATAATCTCTCCACCACTACTTAGCCTCACCTTGAAGTTGAAAAGTCACGAACTCAACCCCATGTTGATGGACAATTCCCAACTTATGAAGCCTCTCATAGCAATCTAGGATGAACTCATATGCATCCTCACTCTCAAAACCAAGGAATACAGGCTATTTCAACTTCAAGAACTTAGTCAACATCTCATGCTTATTACCAGTCATAACAGGACCCAACAAAGGACGATAGAAAGCATCATCACTTATATTCCCTCCCACGTTCGGGACAGTGTTAGCAATAGGAGGATTGACAGGAGTTTGAGTTGCTTGAACAGAGAGGAGCACTCCAAGACCAACCAACCCTTTCAAGAATGGCATGATCTGCTTAGCTAACACTGGGTCTAATGGAGGAATACATGTACTCTCAGCCTACATTTCTTCCCCTTGTCCAACATTTTCCTCCTCCACAACTTCTAGATCCTCCTCTACATCTTCATTGTGCGCAGGAGGGGCCTCATTTCTGAGAGCATCTCCAACCGGTGCTCCATCCCTAGTAGGCGCCACCCTTCCTCGGCCTCTACCCCTAGCTCTTCCTCTACCCCTGCCTCAACCACGACCTCTCACTGCAGATTCCTTAGCTGGAGCATTGATGGGAGCTACGGTTTTGACACTGTTGAACCTAATATGAACCATCTGCGGACAAAAGAGTGAACGAGGTTAGATACCAATTTGGATCGTTAGATACCAATTTGGATCGTTAGATACCAATTTGGATCGTCCGATACCAATTGGAATCAAGTTATAGCACGAAAGGAGACAAGAGAAGACAGAGAGATTTCCTAAAGTCCTACAGCCTCTCAAAGAAAAGTACATACGCCTCCGTACCATTCCGCAAGACACTACTAAAATTGTCTAGGTACATCGAGATCAACGAACCTAGGCTCTGATACCAACTTTGTCATGACCCAGACCATCGTAATTGGCACCCACACTAATCCTCCGGTGGGAGAACCATTTATACTAATTAGGTAACCAATTTAATCAGAATACTAAAGCATTTAAGTTATGGAAGCAAATTAAATGCTAAGGAAAGAATTAGGGAGTTCCCATAAACTCCAAACAAAAGTCTAACAACTAAAACAAATGCGGAAAAATACGCCTAGAACCTGAAAGTCAACGTAGCAAAACTCTAACAAGATCCATAAATCTAAACAAGAAGGGTTACAACCCCAAACTAATGTACTAACAACTAACTAGAAAATCTAAGTCCAAAATGTGGACATAGATAGAAAGAGAACTCATGGCAGCCCGGAAGAACTGGCTCACCCTTGAATTCGAACGACGATCACTGATCTTCTAAGCGAGGTCTGTCAATAGTCGCCTGAAGATGCCCTGTACTCAACAAAGAAAGAGCAAGTGCAGTATCAGTACACAACCACAGTGTAATTGTAGGATCACGCTGCTATCCCACTAAGAGCAACATATATAAGCCATTACAACATAATAATAGCATGCATACACCGAACATATACATTATCAACATCATTTACGAACAACGTACAATTTCACAACCCTCAAGATAAACAGTTATGTCAAGTCAATGGTCCTCTCATGGAACACAAACCCTAACAGTTAGCATACCGAAACGTGGTACCCGATCCAATGTTTAAGCCGGAATGTGGAAACCGATCCCATATTTATGCAGGAACGTGGTAATCAATCCAACTTAGTGTGTCGAAACGCAACACCCGATCCATTCAATAAGCCACAATCACAATCACAAAGTACATTCTCATAATCATACAATCAAGTCATGATTCATGACATTTATCATTCATTTTAGCCTCATTTACAATTAGTGTGATCAATAGTGCAACATTCGAATATATACACGTATTATAATGAAGCGAGAACAAACATACATTACACATTTATGAAATCACAACCATCACCTACCTCAAAACAAGCTTAAATCCCCTAAGAAACTTGATTCTTCCCTTTCCGGATTTGTTCCGCTTGTTCTTGGTCTACAAACGATCAATATAACACAAGAGTCAGTAAACAATAACTAATTACCCGAATTACTAACAATCCTATCAACCCTAGATCAAACCCATGATCCCAATATCCAAATTAGGGTTTTTTCCACCATAATTTCTAGATCAAAACTCTCCCCCATCGATTATTACCCATTAGATTACGTTCTACGGATCAAAAAATGGATTCGATGAGTTAAAATCTTACCTTTAGCCTCAAGAATGGTTAAAAACTGTCAAGAAACCCCTTGGTTCGTTCCTTAGCTCTCAAGTTCAAAAATTGCACAATAAAATAGTTTTGGGGTTTATTTCCGACTTAAGTCGCGACTGCCCTGCCACAACGGTCCTCACCCCATTACAGCGGGCCTGCCTTGGCGGCAGAAATCCCGCCTCAGCGGCTTGCACGGAGACAGAGAGTTAAATAAAGAATTCCAAAGCTCCATTTCACCACACACCTTCAACCAACGACACTCATAAACTACCCGTTCAAGCTAAGATCAATTTCAGGAGTTCTACTCGCCCAAATTCAATTCAATAAAGTCGTACGAGTTCCTTAACGTCTTAGTTATCTACTCATGTGATCAAATTCATAATTAGATCACCCAATTGCTACTAGATTTCCCTAGACCTCACATACTCCGATTTTGTTCAAATCTGGACTAGGTTGGGAAATCTTGAGTTACTACGGGAAAAAATTCGGCCCAAATTTTTTCCCCATTGGCTTTTCTATAACTACGAAAACAGGTCGTTACATGTAGTTTTTGGTCTAAAATTATTTTTAAAAAAGTACTTTTAAATATTTGTTTTTAAGTCAAATTAAAAAGACAAAAATAATATGTTAATCATAAGTTAGAATTTCTAACTTATGACTTTTGACTTATAAGTCAAAATTATAAGCTCATCTAAACAGGCTCAGGCTCTAAGAGTCTGTTTGGCATTGCTGCTAAAAACTGCTTATTTTTGGAACACTTTTTAAAAAGTGTTTTTGAAAAGAAAAAAAAGTAATTTGTCTTTGGATAATTTATTTGAAAAGTATTTTTGATAAGCAAATTGTGTTTTACTAATTTTTAAAAAAAATGCTTTTGAGAGTCAAATTACGAAAAGGGTAAGTAGCAATGTGTGTTTCATATTAATATTATTTTATAGAGAGAAACTATTTTAAATATCTATTACAAAAAATTTAATTAGATTAAAATATACATATTCATAATTTTAAAAATCATTCCACAAATTAAACCACTATATACGAAAAATTCACCACAAAAATAAATATAACTCTTCATATTTTTAATCCTACAAAAATATTGTTATTACCTTTATTTCTAATTCTGTAAAATAAAAGGCAAGGTAATATATAAAATATAAAATATAAATAATAATATACATGGAAAATTGTATAAAACAGCAAACTACTAATTCAAATTAAATGTTATAACCACAGTTTGATTTAATTGTAACCCGTAGCAAACTGTCGTCCTTTCACCTCTCTCCCTGAATTTCTCGCTCGCCACTCTCGTTTCTCGTTGAGCAGTCTCTCCTCGCCTCTCTCACTTTATACAAACACAAATGTATAAAATGTGTTTGTGTTTGTATAAAGCGAGAGAAAATTGTATATATACATATCTTTTCGTTCTCCCCTCTCCCAGATCTCGCTCACCTCTCTCACTTTATACAAACACAAATGTATAAATTGCGTTTGTATTTGTATAAAGCGAGAGAAAATTATATATACAAATACATATATGTTCATCCTATACACTTATGATTATACAAATACAGATCTTCCACTTCTCAGTTTTCTTTTGTCTTTTTCTCTTTCTCGCTTTATACAAACACAGATTATACAATTGATTCTTTGTATATGTATACCGAAACAGATTATACAATGCTTTTTTTGTATATGTATAGCGAATAATACATATTAATAGTCATAGCAAACATAGAGTTTGCTATGGAGCGCAACTATGAAAACTATAGCTATAGCATACAAATATGATTTCCATTTTGCTATATGTGAAAGTTGCTCTAATATATAAGCATAAAATTAAAAAAAATATTATAAGAATAATATTTTTGAATGAAACTTAACTAAACTTATGAGATATGTTAATTAATTAACAAGGGATATATTGGTAAATATGTATATATGGAAGGGATATTTTAGTCTTTCAAAAAGTAATTTATGCTTCTGCTTTTGCTTTAAGAAGCAGAAATTTTCAATTTTTTTCCAACAGCAAGCTTCCATTTAAAAATAGTTTTAAGAATTTGCCAAACACTTATTTTTCCAAAAAAAAATGTTTTTTTCTCAAAAAAAGAAGCACTTTTGTCTCTCAACAACAATGTCAGACATGCTCTAAGTCTATCTCAAGCAATATATCAACAAGAACATACACTACAAAAAAACATGAATTAGCCATGGATAATGTTTTTCGCTAAACAATAAATGGTTGTGGCGAATTTTATTTAATGATGTATTAGTGGATTATCAAATAATTTTGTTAGCTATAGTTATATAGTAACAAATTAGCGATGAATGTGATTTATACGCTAGTACATTTTAGATAATTTTTATATATAAAAAATTTATTTTAAAAATTATAAAATTTCATATCTGAATTTATGATCAAATTAAAATCTGAAGTTAGCTCTTAAAATCCAAAAAGTTGTACATTTATGATCAAATTAAAATCTGAAGTTAGCTCTTAAAATCAAAAAAGTTGAACATCAATTGGAACATACAGAAGGAATATATCAAATTATGAATAATCTTAAAACACCTTCAGCTGATTATATAGAGTCGTATCGATTATAAGACCATTAAAATAATAGTTTGGGATTTCAATTGTATATAGTTAAAAATAAAAATAGTATATATCATAAACTGTTAAATTTGTAAAGAACTTTTTGGATAAAAATGATATTAATTTTTTACTTTACTTAATGTGGAGATCGTTTTAATAATTGACAAATGGAACAATTTTTTAGAATTGTAGTATATGTTCTTAAGTGGCTATTTATTTTGTTGTCTCGTTTATATTATGATTACTAACATGATCCCACATTATAATTCTTATATATATATATATATATTCTCCTTTCTTTTCTCTTAGCTCTCGCCCTTTTTGCTCTCTTAATGACTCGAACGCACAACTTTAGGGTTGGAAGCGAAGGATATTTACATCTCGATCAATTCTCTTATTACTAAATATTTTGAAGTTGATCAAAGGTTAAACCTTTTGCATTATCAAAATTTGTTATTGTCTGTTTTCAATAAGATTAAATTTATTTTTAATGTCTTCTTTAAATTTGAAGCATTGCAACAAGTTATCATTATATTGAAGCAACACAACACTATCTCGATATAGTTATATCAACTAATTAGTACAATATTATTTTGATATTACTATATCAATTTATTAAATTCTTGAGTCAAATTTATTATTCTAACTTTGTATTATGTTTTTTGATTGAAAATTTACATTGTTTACCTTCTTATTTCGTAATGACTGTGAACATCCTACCCTCCGTAGACCTCACTTATAGGATTACATAACCAGAGGCTTACCCACATGTACCTGTGAGGGTGCACGTACACCCGATAACTTTTTAAAAAAGTTTTTTTGTGTGTGTGTATATATATATATATATAAGGATAATGTATTTAATTGTGCACCCTTATAACAAAACACGCCTCGGCGCACTCGTCAAAGTCGCTGTTTCAGACAGCTACCGCACGAGTTTGAATCTTTTCAAAAGCTTTTTTTAAACTTTAAAATCAATATTTTCTTTACAATTAACCTTTTTTTAAAATTGTTTTTTTATTAAAACTCATTTTTGCCACCTCATTGGCCCGCCACTTTCTTAACCATCTTTTTTTGCCATCTCATCTGCTCCTGTCACGACCCAGACCATCGTGAGTGGCACCCACACTAATCCTCTGATGGGAGAACCATTACTACAACCCAAACTAACAAAGTCAACCCAAAGTAAGGCATTTAAAGTTACGGAAGCAGGTTTAAATGCTAGGGAAAGAAATAGAGTTTTCATAAACTCCAAACAAAAGTCTAATCAAAACAAATGCGGAATAATACCTAGAACCTGAGAGTCAATGTACCAAAACACTAACAAGAATCATAAGTCTAAAAAAGAAAGGGTAACACCCCATACTAACATAAGAAATCTAAAGAACTAGTCTAAGTCTGAAATGTGGACATAAACAGAAAGAGAACTCATGGCAGCCCAGAAGAACTAGCTCACCCTTGAATTCGAACGATCACTAATCTTCTAAACGAGGTATATCAATAGCCTCTTGAAGATGTCATGTACTCAACAAAAAAAGAGAAAGTACAGTATCAGTACAAAACCACAGTGCACTAGTAGGATCACACAGCTATCCCAATAAGTGCAACATACATAAGTCAATACAACATAATAATACGGGGCACCTTGAACTTGTCCCTTTTTTCCATATACATACTTAAATTATAAGGTTTACCTATTGAACACTTGAACTCAAGTCATTGTGTACCTATTGAACACAAATTTTGCAGCAAGCCCAAATATTTTGTGCGTGACTTTCAAACGCTGGTTATGTGGCCTTATTACAAATAAGAAAATGATACATCGGAAAAAAAAACTCTCTTGGGACTCTTTCACAAACAGCTCACTCCGACCGCCATTGTAACAGCACCACCAACAAACAATTCCATTTCTTATCAAACAACTACCCTCGCTGCAGTCCATCTTTGTTGTTCCAGTAAAATTTATTTCGGATTCTTTTGTACATTTTTTATTGTTGTTTTACACTTAATTTCTGGCAAATTTTTTAAACAAATCTTGATAAAATAGGATAAACTTGTTCAACTTTCAATGATTCATACCCAATAAAAATCTTTAAATGATTTATGAATAGATGTGTTGATGCATGTGGAAATGAGTTATGTGAAAGAAATGACTTTTTTGTGAGAAAGAAAAAAGAAGGCGACGGAGAGAAGACGATAGCCGCTTCTGGTTTAAATTTCGTCGGCTAGATGGAGATTTTAGGGAGAATTGTGAGGTGATATTAGCGGCACAAAATGTTGGTAATGGCTATGGGTGTAACGACGGTGACTCCCACCAATGAATCTCTTCCTTCCATCAATTTGATGTTATGTTTGATGAAATAATTGAATGAAGGGATCAAAAATTTGATAAAGCTAATTAGTTCATTCATTCATGGTGGTTGACGACTCGCATTTCTTTCTAGATTATTCATTGCAATTTTGACAAAAAATAAGTTTATTCCTGGAAGTGGTCGGTGATGGTGGAAAGGGGGAAATAGTGTTGCAAATTGAGATTGGAGGAGACAAAAGTAAAAAAATAAATAAATTAGGGCGTTCCACTCTCTCAAAGGAGAGTGTACTACACATGTTATGCCATGTCAGCACAGTGTGTCCAATAGACACATTCTAGTTTGAGTTCGAGTGTTCAATCGGTAAACCTTAGAATTTAAGTATCTAAATGAAAAATATGAACAAGTTTAAGGGGCCGCTTATGCATTCAGCCTAATAATAACATGCATACACCGAACATATACAATATCAACATCATTTACGAACAACGTACAATTTCACAATTCTCAGTTATACATTTGTGTCAAGTCAATGGTCCTCTCATGGAACCCACACCCAAACTGTTAGTGTACCGGGTCGCAGTACCCGATCCAATGTTTATGCCAGAACGTGGCAACCGATCCCAAATTTTTTGCCGAAACGTGGCAACCGATCTAAGTTAGTGTGTCGAAACGCAACACTCGATCCATTCAACAAGTTACAATCACAATCACATGTATTTTCTCATAATCATATAATTAAGTCGTGATTTCATGGCAAACAATTATTCAATCATCCTCATTTATGAATAGTGTGATCAATAATGCAACGTCCGCATACATACATGTATTATAATGAAGAAAGAACAAACATACATCACACAACATGAAATCACAACCATCACCTACCTCGAACAATGCTTGAAATTCCCTAAGAAACTTGATCATTCCCTTTCCGGATTCTTCCGTTTGTTCTTGGTCTACAAACAATCAATTTAATGTTAGGATCAATAAACAAGACTTTAATTACCGGGAATAAAGTCAACACTATCAACCCTAGATCAAACCCATGATCCCACTATACCAATTAGGGCTTTTTCCACCATAATTTCCAGATCAAAACCCTCCCCCATCGATAATTGCCCGCTAGATTACATTCTACGGATCAAAAAATGGATTCGGGAAGTTAAAACCTTACCTTTAGCCTAAAAAATGGTGAACAACGGTCAAGAAAACACCTGGGGTTGTCTCCTAGCTCTCAAAGTCAAAAAGTATTGAATAAAACATTTTTGGGATTTATTTCCGACTTAAGTCGCGTCTGTCCCGCCACAACGGTACTCACCCCGCTACAGTGGCCCCGCCCTAGCGGCACAAATTCCCGCCATAGCGGCTTGCACGGAACAAAGAGCCTAATAAAAAATTTCCAAACCCCCATTTCACAACACACCTTTGTCCTATGATACTCGAAAAATACTTGTTCACGCTAAGATCAGTTTCAGGAGTTCTACTTACCCGAATTCAATTATGTAAAGTCGTACGGGTTCTATAACATCTTAGTTATATATGCATGTGATCAAATTCATAATTAGATCACCCAATTGTTACCAGATTTTGCTAGACCTTACTGACTCCGATTTCGTCCAAATCTGGACTAGGTTGGGAAATTCCAAGTTACTACGAAAAAGTTTTCTAGCCCAAAATTTTCCCTCGTTGGCTTTTTTATAACGACAGAAATGGGTTATTACAATAGATACCAATTTACCCATCACTCGTCCCCGAATGACAAACTTAAGGAAAATAGGCTAAAGAGAGAAGGGTGTCGTACATGTATCGGCAAACAATTGGGGATACTTATCTCGCATGTCCTTCTCAGTTTCCCAAGTAGCTTCCTCAACTGGGCGATGCTTCCATTGAAAATTTCACGGACCTAATCTCTTTGGTCCTAAGCATCCGAACATCATGATCAAGAATTGCAATCAGTTCCTCCTCATATTGAAGGTCTTTGTCTAACACAACTGAGTCCCATTTTATGATGTAATCCCCATCACCATGATACCTCTTCAACATGGACACATAAATTACCGGATGAACTCCCGAGAGATTAGGAGGTAAAGTCAATCTATAAGCCACTGGCCCTGCACATTCAAGAACCTCAAAGGGACCAATGTATCGCGGACTTAGTTTGCCCTTCTTGCCAAATCTTATCACCACTTTCATGGGTGACACCTTAAGAAGAACATTCTCACAGTCTGAAATAGCATGTCTCTTACCTTATGGTCTGTATACTTTTCTGTCTATTCTAGGCCGCTATCAGCTTAGCTTGGATGCTCCTCACTTTATCTTGAGCATCTTTCACTAAATCAACCCCCAAAGGAGGTTTCACATCTCTAGCCTCAAACCATCCGAGTGATCTACATCTCCTCCCATAAAGTTCCTCAAACGGTGCCATATCTATGCTTGAGTGGTAATTATTATTATAGGGGAACTCACACAAAGGTAAGAACTTATCCCAATGCCCTTCAAAATCAATCACACATGCCCTCAACATGTCTTCTAACACTTGAATAGTCCTCTCTGAGTGCTCGTTCGTATGTGAATGTAAAGAGGTACTAAAAGTGAGTTGTGTGCCCAATTTATCATGTAATTTCCTCCAAAACTTGGAGGTGAACTGCGTACCACGGTCTGAAATGATAGAAAAGGGTACCCCATGCAACCTCACTATCTCTTTCACATAAACCTTAGCCAATTGTTAAGCATTATAATATATTCTTACCGGAATAAAATGGGCTGACTTAGTCAATTTGTCAACCACTACCCAAATAGAAACAAATTTCCCCAAAGTCTTGGGAAGACCAACCACAAAATCTATGGCTATCCTTTCCCAGTTCCAGAATTGCATTCTCTGAAGCAAACCTTCAGTCCTTTGATGTTCATACTTTACTTGTTGGCAATTTTGACAAATAGCCACAAACTCTGCTATATCCTTCTTCATGCCCGGCCACCAATAAATTCATTTCAAATCTCGGTACATCTTGTTCACGCCTGAATGAATGGAATATCGCGAACCATGAGACTCCGTCAACAAATTTTGAATCAAGTCATCAACTCGAGGAACATAAATCCTTCCTTTAAAACTAAGAACACCTTCCGCATCAAGAGTGGTCTCTTGTTCCTTACCAATCCCAACTGGATGAATTTAGACTTCGAGGTCTTAATTTCCTTAGCCAAAGGTTTCTTAGTTACACTCAAGAAAGCTAAACTACCCATACTCACCGCTTTTCAACTCAAAGCGTCTTCCACTACAATAGCTTTACCCGGATGGTATTGAATGGTCACATCATAATCCTTGAGTAACTCCATCCACCTTTGTTGTCTCAAATTCAGATCCTTTTGAGTGAAGACATGTTGCAAGCTACGATGATCAGTAAACACCTCACACTTAACACCATAAAGATAATGCCACCAGATCTTAAGAGCAAATACTATCGCTGCCAACTCCAAATCATGTGTTGGATAATTCCTCTCATGCACCTTCAATTGTCGTGAAACATAGGCTATGACATTCTTATCCTGCATTAAAAAAGTACCCAACCTCGAATGTGAATCATCATAATAAACAATAAAGTCTTTACCTTCAATCGGCAGCGCTAGAATAGGTGCAGTGGTCAAAAGAGCCTTGAGCTTTTGAAAACTCTCCTCACATTTTTCAGTCCATTCAAATGATATCTCCTTTTGGGTAAAATTTGTCAAGTGAGTGGCAATAGAAGTAAAATTCTTCACAAATCGATGATAGTACCTAGCAAGCCCCACAAAACTTCTAACTTCCGTCACAGAGCTAGGCCGAACCCAATTCTTAAATGCCTCAATATTTTGAGGATCTACCACTACCCCTTCTTTTGAAACTACATGCCCCAAGAATGCAACCGAAGTCAACCAAAATTCACACTTAGAAAATTTAGCATACAACCTTTGTTTCCCAAGAACACCCACAACAATACGAAGATGGCCGGCATGCTCTTCCTCACTTTTCGAATAGACCAAAAAGTCATCAATGAAGACTATAACGAACGAATCAAAAAGGGGTTTGAACACCTCATTCATCAAACTCATGAAAGTTGCATGCGCATTAGTCAAACCAAAAGACATAACTAGGAACTCGTAGTGCCCATAGCATGTCCTAAACGCTGTCTTGGGCACATCATCATGCCTAATCTTTAACTGATGGTAACCAGACCTTAGATCAATCTTAGAGAAAACTGATGCACCTTGAAATTGGTCAAAGAGGTCATCTATTCGAGGCAATGGGTACTTGTTTCGAATGGTGACTCTATTCAATTTTCGGTAATCTATACACATCCTCATACTACCATCTTTTTTCTTAACAAACAAAACTAGGGCACCTTACGGGGAATCACTAGGATGACTAAATCCTTTATCAAGAAGTTGTTGGATTTAAGCTTTAAGCCCTCTTAGTTCTGTCGGAGCCATGCGATATGGAAGGATGGAAATGGGACGAGTATCGGGTTCTAAATCAATGAGAAATCTATATCTCTATCCGGAGGCATACCAGGAAAATCATTAGGAAACACTTCTCTAAATTCTGAAACCACATGAATAGACTCAACCTCAACATCCCCTATTTGAGCCAAATAATCCAAACAACCCTACACTACCAGTTTCCTAGCCCGAATGGAGGATATGATCTTAGCTTGCTTAGGCTTGTACACCCCTTCCCACTCTAAAATTTCCCTTCCCATAATTTCTAGAGTTACAGACTTAGTATTACAATTAAGCACAGCAACAGGGGGACAACCATGTCATGCCTAAGATTATATCAAAGTCAGTCATATCCAAAAACACCAAATCAGCCCAAGTCTGAAAACCCATAAACAAAATAGGACAAGCACGATAGACATGGGTGACTATGGCAGACTTTCCAACTAGGGTAGAAACATGGATGGGGGCATCAAGTATATAATAAATCATAGCAAATTCTAAGGCATATCGCATGGATACATAAGAATAAGTAGAACCCGGATCAAATGACACATTAGGCATCCTGTCACAGACAAGATTAGTACATGTGATCATTGCGTGAGACGCCTCTGCCTCTGTCTTGCCCGAAAAGGCATAGCATTGAGCCCTATCATCGTGATGGGCGACTTCCCTCCCTGGCTGCACTGTACCTCTGCCTGCGTTACCATTTCCCCTACCTCTGCGGCCTCGCTAATTTCCTCCTAGCTCACCTTTTGGACGCCCTCGACCATTATTACCATTTCCCACGGGTACCACTGCTCTTGATTGTTGTTGCGCTTAATCCAACATGCGTGGGTGGGGACAATCTCTCCTCATATGCCCAGGTTCTCCACAGTTGTAACATGTACGATCAAAATATGGGCTGCTGCCCGCCGAAGGTGCAGCTACCTGGCTATCCTGAATCAAATTCTGAGGTGGAGTTCGGGAGTAATTACATGTAGAAGCGGGCATAGCGAACTGAATTCGCCGGGCCGGAAATGTTGGCCTCCCTGAACCTCTGGAGTAAGATCCCTAAAAGTTGCCTGAATTTTTGGCTTTCTTAGCCAATGCCTTAGCCTGACCATCTCGCCTCACTCCCTCCACATTTTTCATAAAGTATGTTACCTCATTGAAGGTTTTTCCTGCAGAGGTCATATGAACAGACAATACTTGCAACTCAGAATTTAGTTAATAAATAAACAGATCCTCTTTTTCTCAGTAGTCACCAATTACGTAGCATATCTAGATAGGGCATGTAACCTAGCCTCATAAGCAGCCACAGACATACCACCTTGCTCCAAGGCCATGAACTCATCACGATCTCTCAAGGTCTGAGGCACATACTTCTCCAAGAACAGAGCATGAAAGTGGGTCCAAGTGAGTGGGGGTAAAACTGAAGATCTGCATTCAACATAAGCTCTCCCCCACTACTTAGCCTCACGTTGAAGCTGAAAAGTCACAAACTCAACTCTATGTTGATGGACAATTCCCAACTTATGAAGCCTCTCATAGCAATCTAGGATGAACTCATATGCATCCTCACTCTCGGAACCATGGAACGCAGGCGGTTTCAACTTCAAGAATTTAGTCAACATCTCATGCTCATTACCAGTCATAACAGGACCCAACAAAGGATGGAAGTACGCATCATTACCTACATTTCCACCCACCTTGGGGACAGTGATAGCAATAGGGGATTGGTGGGAGCTTGAGTTGCTTGAACAAAGGGAAGCACTCCACGACCAACCAATCCTTTCAAGAACGACATGATCTGTTGAGCTAACACTGGTCTAAGGGAGGAATACTTGTAGTCTCAGCCTACACCTCTTCCTCTTGTCCAATGTTCTCCTCCTCTTCAACTTCTACATTCTCTTCTACCTCTTCATGGTGCGCAGGAGGGGCCTCATTTCTGGGAGCATCTCCAACCGGTGCTCCATGCCTAGTAGGCACCACCCTTCCTCAGCCTCTACCCCTAGCTCTTCCTCTACTTCTGCCCCGACTGCGACCTTTCGTTGTAGATTCCTCAGCTGGAGCATTGACGGGAGCTACGGGTCTGACGTCATTGAACCTAGTGTTAACCATCTGCGGACAGAAGAGTGAAGGAGGTTAAATACCAATTAGAATAGCTAGATACCAATTGGAATCAAGTTATAACACGAAAGGAAACAAAAGAAAGTAGACAGATTTTCTAAAGTCCTATAGCCTCTCGAAGAAAAAAACACACGTCTCCGTATCGTTCCATAAGACTCTACTAGACTCGTTTTGGTATATCGAGATCAACGAACCTAGGCTCTGATACCAACTTTGTCATGACCCAGACCGTCGTGAGTGGCACCCACACTAACCCTTCGGTGGGAGAACCATTACTACAACCCAAACTAAGGCATTTAAAGTTACGGGAGCAGGTTTAAAAGCTAAGGAAAGAAATAGAGTTACCATAAAATCCATACAAACGTCTAATAAAAAACAAATGCGGAATAATACCTAGAACCTGAAAGTCAATGTACCAAAACTCTAACAAGAACCATACGTCTAAGTAAGAAAGGGTACAACCCCATACTAACATAAGAAATCTAAAGAACTAGTCTAAGTCCGAAATGTGGACATAAACAGAAAGAGAACTCATGACAGTCCGAAAGAACTGGCTCACCCTTGAATTTGAATGATCATTGATCGAGGTCTGTCAATAGCCGCTTGAAGATGCCCTGTACTCAACAAAGAAAGAGCAAGTGCAGTATCAATACACAACCACAGTGTACTGGTAGGATCATGCGGCTATCCTAATAAGTGCAACATACATATGTCAATACAACATAATAATAACATGCATACACCGAACATATACAATATCAACATCATTTACGAACAACATACAATTTCACAATTCTCAGTTATACATTTGTGTCAAATCAATGGTCCTCTCATGGAATCCACACCCAAACTGTTATTGTATCGGGTCATGGTACCTGATCCAATGTTTATGCCGGAACGTGGAAACTGATCCCATATTTATGTCAGAAAGTGGAAACCGATCCAAGTTAGTGTGTCGAAATGCAACACCCGATCCATTCAATAAGCCACAATCACAATTACAAGTATTTTCTCATAATCATACAATCAAGTCATGATTTCGTGGCAAATAATTATTCAGTCATCCTCATTTATGAATAGTGTGATCAATAATGCAACATTCGCATACATACACGTATTATAATGAAGAAAGAACAACCATACATTATAAATTTAAACTTTTGGTAAATTAGATTTCCTTTTACTGCACTTATTATACTTTTTTCTATAGGTTCTATTATTCTATCATCTGCCAAATATATCTCTATGGGTGTATCTATTCCTTCTCTAAAACATGCTTTTATCAATATTTTCGTTCCTCCTAGGTGTACGTATTTTATTGGTTCTTTGGCTTGTATTGCTTGTATTTCTTTATTTATTATTCTTTTATTTATTATAGGTATTTTTGCTTTCCCTTTGGTATATTTACAATCTATAATATGTTCTTTCTGGCTTACTACATAGTATTCTTCTTTTTGTCTTTTAAATATGTTTTTTATCATAGGGATTTTAAATATTTTTTCTACACTCAAATCCAATTCTTTTCCTTTTATTTGTTCAAATATACTAATATCAAAGATAATTTTCTGTTCCCCTAAGAAACTTGATCCTTCCCTTTCTAGATTCTTTCCGCTTGTTCTTGGTCTACAGACAATCAATTTAATGTTAGGATCAATAAACAAGACTTTAATTACCCGGAATAAAGTCAACACTATCAACCCTAGATCAAACTCATGATCCCACTATCCCAATTAGGGATTTTTCCACCATAATTTACAGATCAAAACCCTCCCCCATCGATAATTACCCGTTAGATTACATTCAACGGATCGAAAAATGGATTCAGGGAGTTAAAACCTTACCTTTAGCCTCAAGAATGGTGAAAAATGGTCAAGAAAACACCTGGGGTCGTCTCCTAGCTCTCAAAGTCGAAAAGTGCAGAATAAAACATTTTTGGAGTTTATTTCTGACTTAAGTCGCGCCTATCCCACCACAGCGGTACTCACCCCGCTACAGTCGCCCAGCCCTGGCGGCACAAATTCCCGCCATAGAGGCTTGCACGGAACATAGAGCTTAATAAAGAATTTCCAAACCCCCATTTCACAACACACCTTTGTCCCATGACACTCAAAAAATACCCGTTCACGCTAAGATCAGCTTCGAAAGTTCTACTCACCCGAATTCAATTATGTAAAGTCTAACGGGTTTCTTAACGTCTTAGTTATTTACTCATTTGATCAAATTCATAATTAGATCACCCAATTGTTACCAGATTTCCCTAGACCTTACTGACTCCGATTTCATCCAAATTTGGACTAGGTTGGAAAATTCCAAGTTACTGAGAAGAAGTTTTCCGGCCCAAATTTTTTCCCCGTTGGATTTTCTATAACGACGGAAACGGGTCGTTACATCTCCTTTTTTTAATTGAAATTAAAAATAAATAAAAGTCCTAACACAATTCTAATCAAAATATAAGACTGCTAGAAAATCTACAACTTACAACTTACAAGTATTCTTCACTGCATAATTGAAGTCCTAACCCCATTATCTTGCATAAATTGGTAAGTTCTTCTTTACAAGCGTATTTTTTTGTAAGAATTTATTGTTGATTCTTGTGATTTGAAATGAATAGATTTTTGACGAAACATAAGTCTTCTCAACCAAGTGCTAGTTTTAGAGACAATTCTTCGCGTTTTGTAGATAAGTTTGATTTGCAATCACTTAGATCGGATCCTGGAGAAAGAATATCCACTGATAAATATAACCCTAGAATACGAGATGAAGTGAGAAGACATTATAATCAACAAAGGTTCTTGTCAATCGGATATTAATGATAATGAATATCCTCAAACTAGATCCGGAACGAAAATGCGTTGATTTTGTAAGGCATGGTTAAGGGTTGATATTCTAGATAGTTTGAGTTATTTATTCAAAATTCTAAAATAATCTTGATAAAAAGTTGATTGTTCTTCCTTTAATTTTTTTTAAAATTATAATTTCAATATTGGTTAAAGTGAAATAAAATAATAAAATGCACTATTTAAATTTTTTGGGGCCTCAAAATTTTGGAGGCCTAAGCAAGGCGCTTTGCTAACCTTACCCTTAACCACTCCTAGCCTTACCCTTGAGGCCACTCTTAGTGGTGCCCCCTATCTTCAAATCTTGGGTACGCCTCTGTACATAACGTAGATTATTGTCATTCAATTTATATGTCACGTAAAAAAAAAAATTAAAACCTGTTGATAAAGTTTATTATTAGACCTCCAATTTTATTGAAACAGTCAATCGATTATATTCTCTCATTCAATCTTCTTAGGATAAGTAAGAAAATTCAAAAGATAACCGTTAAACTTAAAGGAATATATAGATTAGAGAATTACCTAGTCATATATATATATATATATATATATATATATGAATTAGTCAATCACAAGTGTCACCTTGATGCAGATCATAGTATAAAGCTATGAGAGTTTTGACCAAAAAAAAATAAAGGTATGAGAATAATACAGAGATAGAAAGAGACACAAACTTAAGACGAAAAAGTGAAGGGAATTGAATAATCAGCCGAACGCGTTTCTTTCATTGTTCACGACTCTCTGTTTGCTAACGCGGATAAGTCTCATTGTTACGTTACACATACGACATTCCAACGACCAAAACGTCAAATTTAAATTATTCATCTCTCTCAATTTACGTGACATTTTGCTAATTTTGAAATTTAATATTGACTGTAAAAAAAAATTATACTTTTTATAAAATATTTTAATTATTATGACTTATAGTTTCTTTTTCAGAAAATTTCCAAATATATAAAATTTATTTTAAAAAATTAAAGATATCACACTCATATAAAATTTATTTAAAAAAATTAAAGATATCACGCTCAATTTCATGATCAAACTTAAACTATTATACTCTTGAAATTTAAATTGTACCACATAAATTAATACATAGGGTATATTTTCTTGTCTTCAATTTATTTTTCTGAGTTTAATTTGATATATAGTTTTAAAAAATAAAGATATATTTTAACAAATCTTAAAATTTTAAATTAAAATATATGAAAAAAAATAAAAAATTATGTTATACCTATCATATAAAAAATTAAAATAAAATAAAAGAAACAAATTCAAATAGAGAAATTATTATTTTTAGCGTACCGCTTGTCTGTTTCCGTTTCATCAGCGTAACCTAAAAAGGACCCGTTTTGACTTTGCTTCTTTAAATTGGCCTCCCTCAGCAAACATTAATTATTTTATTAGTAAAAAATTTCGATTTCTTTTTGTTTAGAATAGAAAATTTCCTCTTTATTTTCTTTTATTTATTGGATTGGAAAATTTCGTTTGTAAATTGGAAACCATCTACTTCATTTCCTTTTTAGTTTGATATCTAATCTTCTATATCATAAAAGCATACGTATTATTTAATGTTTCGTCTAATAGTGACATTTTTTTTCTTTTAAAGTATTATTATTATTTTTTGGAAAATATTGACTTTTTATGTGCTTGCAAAATATATATTTTTTGTTTTCCATCCAATATTTGGTACTTATATTGGAGCCAACGAAATCCAAAGTTACGCTAGAAAGTTCCACATTGAGTTCAATATCCATATTGAAGCACGACTTAATCTAAATTCACATTGAATAATCAAATCCGAAAGCTAGAATTAAAAATACATAGTACTTATCACTCCATCACAATTCTGATTAGTTTGCGAAATTATTTAATTATTGACATATCATGTCATAACTTGTTGGGTGTCACACTTGATTTAGAAGTTGAATTGTAATTAGGAAAGAAATATGATAGGACACGCAGAATTCAATCACCTTTAAATCAATTTCTTAATTGTAAGTGCAATTTTGTTATGAAACGGTAAGTACTTTTATTCTTTAGTTAAGGAATTTTGAATTTTGAATTTTGAATCTGGTATATGAAATTGTTTTTAGTATGATCTTATTTTTTTAATGTGAAATTTTGGGGTGAGAATTTCATTGGATTTCAATACATATAGAGACGGAGAAAAAAATTGAGGTTAATTTAAAATTTATAATTAGACAATAACGTTCAAGCTAGAAATTCCATAAAAGAATACAACTTTAATCAATGATTTTCAGGAAATGAAGACTTGACTTATCTAGAAGGAAACTTATATTCAATATATGAGAAGCTCTTAAAACTGCATTTCGGAAAAAGGACAATTTCAATAATTTAACTTTAACTTTAACTTTTTCATGTTACTCATAATAAAATAAGTATATGCTCATAATGATTTATAACTTATTTAGTATATAAAATTTAAAAAATCGATCTAAAAATTTGTGCCTATGAAGGTACTTTTTATATATATTGATATTAATATTGGTATATATAGAAGAACAATAATAGTTTACTTTTTTTTCCTTTTTAGAGCCCGTTTGAATTGGCTTAAAAGTCGGTCAAACCTACTTTTAAGTCAGTTTTTTACTTTTGGAAGTGTTTGACAAATATAAAAAATAACTTAAAATAAGTCAAAAATGACTTAAAATAAGTTACGAAGTGTTTGACAAAGTAAAAAATGACTTAAAATAAATCAGAAACCAAAAGTAGGTCTCTCCCTACTTTTTATTTTTTGACTTAAAAGTTATTTCAATTTGACTTTTTATTTTTGACTTAAAAGCTACTTTTTTAAGTCAATCCAAACGAGCTCTTAGTCTGTCCCAAAAAATATCATCCTACTATAATTAAAAATAATTTAATTTTATAATTTTATTTATCCTTAATAAAATAATTTAGAATCAACAAATATCTAAAAATTATTTGAAATTAGAAACTTTAAAAGTTTTTCTAAAAAATATCATGTCAAATCAAACGTAAAACTATAAGTTAGGGAGTAATATTATATTTAATAGATGTAGCAGGTTGCGTTACGTGTGTTGTCCTTATTGTGTTCAACAACTCCACTTTGTGAATTTTCCTCCTCTTCTTCCTCCCTCGTCAACTCCCAACTCTAACAACTATATATACACACCAAAACATACGCACAAAACATCACAAAATTAACTAAATTGACATCTTAAATTTCAAAAGTTTCGTATCTTCATCTTTTATTTATTCAACATGAATAGCTACAACCAAAACAAGGCCCAAGGATCATCATATCCAGCACAGCAGCAGGCAAGTGCTTTTGTGGCACCACCACCCCCAGCTGGTTATCCAACTAGAGATGTACAAGGCGATTCATCTGCTCCAGTTACTACTCAATCCAGAGGCGATGGCTTCTGGAAAGGATGGTTAGTAATTCGATTCTTTACTTTTGTAATTTTTTTCCATCTCTCCTATTTTTTTTTCAAGAAAATTAATAACTATTGCAAATATTTTTGCAGTCAATTTGCTGAATTAATTTTTTTTATTGATCTATATCTAAGAGTATTTGGCGTTAAAGATCAAATTTAAGACAATTTTTTTTTTTTTTACATGTTCTTAGTTTTTATGTATGGGAATTATTAAAGCTCAAAAGATTGAATTACCCGTTGGAACTCCTTTCTTTCCCAAAAAATAATTAGGGGAAAAATGAAAATTCCGTTAAAGAGATAATTTATTTACGTATTAATATTTTTTATGGTAAGTTATATATTATTTGATTATTAATTAGGAAATATATTATTTAGATATGAAATATTGTATTTAATTTACAATTTAAAAGTACATATATAAATTATGAGAAAATTTGTACTCCATTTGTCTCAATTGATTGACTTACTTTTCTTTTAGTGAGTCTCAAAAAAAGAATGAGGCATTTCTATATTAAGTAACAATTTAATTATAAAATGACTTTTATCCTTAATGAAATGATTTACAGCCATACAAATTTCTGTCATTCATTTTGGATCACAAGTTTTATAAGTGTTCCTTTCTTTCTTAAACTTCATATCGAATCAAACTACCTCATATAAAATGAGACGGAGAAAGTATCTTATTTTACCTCCAAATAAAAAATGAAATAATATCTACCTAACTATTATGTGCATTGTTAATATTGCCTAATTCTAATAAGCTATTAAATCTCTAAATATATATAAGGCTCCTTTTTGCCCTTTAAGTGGGTGGACCCAAATTTTATCTTTTGGGTGCAGAAACTTTGAATTAATTTGTTGACACACACAACAAAAAGAATAAAAACTATTGTCTCACCCAATTAATTTTTCCTTTTAGAAAAAAATTATTTTGTATCTAACACAATTGAGATCTTTCATGTCAACAAACCTATCTTGTATCACAAGATTTTAGTGGATAGAGCTTATTTCTTAGTCAAAACAAAATTAAAGTCAAACAATTTACAACAAAGTGAAATGAAGTATAATAAGGATATTAATGAAATGATCACATACAAATTATAAAGAAATCTTCATGTTCTCTTTTACTATTGGAATTACAAGTTGTGTCATTTTGGAATTGTTCTTTTAAATTTATTTCTTTCTTATTAAAAGTTAGCGCAATGGAAAAAAAAGTTGTTACTTATTGCATGCTCGGATTTGATTAGCTTCTTTTTTCGCACGATATAACGTTTTCTTTTTGTGGTTTGTTGCAGTTGTGCCGCCTTGTGTTGCTGTTGTGTCTTGGATGCTTGTTTCTGACAAGTGACGCCAATTTCCCTATGAGTGTATTTGCTTTTTATTCCTTGTAATAATGTTATGTTTTTTTTATAATTTCTTGATGTAAAATTTATTTGGGATTTCATTTTACATTCCTTTTGATGTCATTCGTTAAACATGTGTTTTGAAATATTGTTTAATTAATTATCGTTCTTGGTTGTTTAGTGATTAACTTCTTGTCAATTGTTTTAATCGTTAGGTCATTGTTCTTATCTATTAATTCAATTATTTGACAAGAGGTTGGATAGGGACTAGTTAGGTATAGTGGATCAATTTGTCAAACGAAAATACGTAACGCATATTATATGCTTCAATTATATTGATTGTGACTATTTTTAGGGGTCGTGTGGTTGAGGCCATTTTTTGGGTAGTTTGGTAGAAATGATTGAAAAAAATAATGTACAAGTATAAACGTTATATCGAGACGTCATTATGTTTGACTAGAGATATTAGAATAAATTTTTAAAAAAGTGAGATAATGAGCTTTATACAAAAATCTTTGATAAATATCATTTTTTTTAAGGGAAAAGGGTTAAAAATGCTCTTAAACTATGCGAAAGGAATAAAAATGCCCTTCGTTTTTAGTTTGGTCCAAAAATGCTCTTGCCGTCAATACTTTGGTCCAAAATTCCCTTATTGTTATTTAATGGGTCAAAAATATTCATTTTCCAAATAAAATATATTATTTATTTTCTTTTTTAATACATTCTTTTTCTAATAATATTTTTAAAATTAACAAATATTTATCTTACTTCAATTCAGAAAAAAATAAAAAATGAAAATATTTCTTATTTTATTATAATTATTTTTTATGATGGATATACTATGATCTTATATATATGGCATATATTATATGTCGAATGGGTAAACGGAGTTATTCTATTTTAATTGATAAAATGAGATTAAGAAGAAAAAAAATTCTTACATTTTTATTTGTTAAAGTGATTTTAAAAGAAAGAAAACAAGAACAATGTTCTTTAATAATATGTTAATTAGGAAAAAGATATGTTTAAAAAGAAAAATAATATATTTATTCGGTAAATGACATTTTTGATCCATTTAGTAACTATAAGGGCATTTCTGAACCAAAGTATTGACTGCAAGTGCATTTTTGAACCACAGTATCAACGACAAGGGCTTTTTTGAGCCAAACTATAAACAGAGGGCATTTTTATTCTTTTCAGATAGTTTAAGAAATTTTTGACCCTTTTCCCTTTTTTTAATTAGAAATTACCCATATTCAAAATACAATTTCACAAACATTCCATTCCATACGACTAGTTTTGGAGGGAGTGGGGGATGGGGGAGGGTTCGCCTTTTGAATAAAATAAAATAAGTAGTTGGAGTGACCAATTATATGTAATGTTCGGTTAGTTTTAAAGAAATATTAATCTTATATAGCATTTGGCTGGCGGTTCTAGATAATAAGCTAACTAGTAAGTTAGGGAATGCAAACATATTATTTCATGAGACATAAAATAAGAAATAAGAATAAGTGTATTAACAATACATGAACTAAAATATTTTATAATATAAATTGATCGTAAAGTAAGTAATTTTTACAAAAAGATCGATCCTATAAATCACCGCATAACAGATTATTACTTACTAGTTTTTTTTAAAAAAACAATTATTAAATCGTAGAATCGACGCTACTATTGTTTATTTGGTTCGACATTTTATAGAATAATAACCTCATTTTCACATACTTTATATTATTTTGGAAAACACTATCCGCAAGGGAAAGCATATCTGTAAAATTATTTAAACATGTCAATACAACTCTTTTCTAATTCTACAATGCAACATAGAGACATAAAGTACGAGAACAAAAGTATATATGTTATTCCCCTACTTTTTGGGTGGATAGTTTTGAACAAAAGTGTATATATATGTTATTTATGTATTAATATTAAATGAGTGATAATATAGTTGAAGGTGTCCATTTAAGTACAAAGGAGGAAGTGTTGGGGTTTTGCCCTGATTTTCTTACCATAATTTAAGATTTATTTTTCCTTAAAGAAAAGACAAAATATTACCATAAATATTTTTACTTTTCCTAAAAGGAAAATATAATATTCTTTCATATTTGGTTTATTCTCTCCTTTTAGGACTCCTTTTCTAGTAAGAAAAGGTTTTGGAGTGGCTAGTTCTTTTCTAGTAGGAAAGGTTTTAGGACTATATAAATATATGTTTGTTTCTTCTAACACGAAAACAATAAGAACATCCACAATGTAGTCGTTTAGAGACTTTTTTTTATGGGGAGATTTATTCTCTCTAAAGTTTCAATGTTTTTCTTTATATTAATTTTGATATAATAATATTTTGATTTTTAGTATAAGTTTTTGTTATCTGATTTATCAACTATATGATTTGCAAATTGTAAGCTTCCGCATGACGCCCTA